>JAAEAF010000797.1:0-111587 GCA_011037195.1 Triatoma infestans
AGGATAAAACGAAGGAAGTACAATCTCCTAACATATTGTATCAATGTGTCGTGAGAGATTAGCAACCAACAGTTTTACGGACAGATATAAACGGACTGGATAATGGATACTCTAAAGGACAATTGAATAGGAATATGGAACAAAATGTAAATAATAAACGACAGGAAACAATGAAAAGGAATTTATTAAAATCAAAGAAAAATATAATGAATATTTGTACATTAAATGTAAGATCATTGTTGGGCGAGGATAGGTGGTTTGAATTGGAAAATGCTCTGAAGGAAATAAACTGGGACATAGTTGGTCTAGCGGAAGTAAGAAGAAAATACCCAAAAATTATAGAGAAGAGTTTTGGAATTTTTATGCATACAGGATCAAGGAATGGACAACAAGGAGTAGGGTTTATTGTAAATAATAAATGGAAAAATTTTATTTTAGAATTCAAGGAAATTAACACAAGACTAGCAATCCTGAGAATTAAATTAACTGATAAGAAAGAGTTGGTGGTAATCCAGGTGTATGCTCCTACTTCATCTTCTGATCATTTAGATAAAATAGCGTTTTATATGGATGTGGAGAATTTAGTGCAAAAATATATGAACAAGAAAAATATATTAATTGTAATGGGAGACTGGAATGGAAGAGTGGGGCGAAAATTGCGTGGAGAAAGATTTATAATAGGAAAGTCAAATTATGGCACGAGGAATGAGGGAGGCGAAATGTTAATGAATCCCTGTTATAGTCAGCAACTAAAAATTGGAAACACCTTTTTTAAAGCTAAGCAGAAAAAATAAATGGACCTGGATGGCTCCTGACGGAAAGAAATATGAAATAGATATATTTTAATAGGCAATCTCCATTCCGTTAGAAATGTAAAAGTCTTAACTAGATTTAACTTTAACACGGACCATAGAATGATTCGAATCTCTTTGAATATAAAAGACATGAAGAGGAAAAGATTTCCAATACGAACGAAGAATTGCTATGAGTTGAAAGGGGAAAGGGGGAGAAAAACTTAAGTTAATGTGTGAAAATGAAGGATTGAGCGACAGTCTGGGGCAAGTTCAGGAATATTATAATAAAGTTACAAAGATTATCAAAACGTGCAACGCTGACATAATAAAAGACATAGGAGAGAGGAAAAGGGATATACCTCGAAATTATCGGAAAGTACACTGTTATTATTACAAAAGAGGAAAGAACTTAAAAAAGGAAAGGAGAGTATGCCAGAAGTGAGAAGGCTTAATAATTTTATTAGGAAAGCTATAAAAGAAGACCTAAAAACATATGAACAGAATAAAGTAATGGAGATTCTAGAAACTAGTAGATCAACAAAACAGATAAAAAGGGAGCTTAGTGCAGGAAAAAATTGGATTTTATCTTTAGAAAATAAGCAAGAACGAAACACTACTCAAAGGAAGGAAATGTCAAAAGTAGTGACAAATTTCTTTAAAGATTTATATGAACTTGGACAAGAGGAAATAGCTAGTGAAGTAACATTTATGCAGAATGAAGAGGAGGTACCACTTTTCCTAATATCGTAAGTTAATAATGCTGTGAAGAATTTGAAGAAGGGAAAAACGCCAGGCGAAGATGGAATCGGAAATGAATTAATAAAAAGCAGGTGGTGAATATTTGATAGACGTTTTATGTGACTTTTTCAATAGCGTTTTAGTCCATGAAAAAATACCAGTAGAATGGAAACAGTCTAAGATGGTACTGCTTCATAAGAAAGGAAATAGAAATAAAATAGAAAACTATCGACCAATATCTCTCACTTCAGCCTTCTGCAAATTATTTACTAGTATATTAAATAATAGAATAATGAAGAAAATACAGGAAAATTTAACCGTTGATCAAGCAGGTTTCAGGAAAGGTTTCTCTACAATAGACCATTTACACACTGTAAATCAACTAATTGAGAAAGCCAATGAGTACAATCTTAAGCTTTACTTAGGGTTTGTTGATTTCTCTAAAGCCTTTGATTGTTTAAAACATAATAGTATCTTTTCTGCGTTAGCTTCAATAGGTGTGGAAAAGAAATATGTTAATATAATAAAGGAACTCTATAAAGAAAATACAGCGTTTATTGAAGGTGATGTCAGAAGTGATCCTTTCCCAATAAAGCGAGGCGTAAGGCAGGAAGACCCACTTTCCCCTACTCTTTTTATAACAGTGCTGGAAAATATTTTTAGAGGATTAGAATGGGACGACATTGGTGTAAATATAAATGGAAAGTATTTAAACAACCTAAAGTTTGCGGACGATGTGGTTCTAGTAGCCACATCCGAAGATCACTTGATCAAAATGTTTCAAGATCTGGAAAGAGTGAGTCGTGATGTTGGACTTAGTTTGAACTACTCGAAAACCAAAGTTATTACAAATAGTATGGTTAGCCAGATAAAAATACACAATCCCTGTATCGAAGTGGTGGAAGATGTTGTATATCTAGGGCAGACAGTATCTTTCCAAAACAGGCTCACGAAAGAGATTCAGAGGCGCATAGCTTTCACTTGGAGGAAATATTGGTCGCTGAGAAACATAATGCAAGCTAACATAGATGTTAAATGGAAGAGCTTTATATTCAACTGCAATATCCTGCCCGTGTTGACGTATGGATGTCAAACTTGGTCGACCACTAAAGCTACAGAAAAGAAAATAGAAATCTGGCAAAGAAGTGTTGAAAGGAACATGCTAAAAATAAAGAGAAGAGATAAGATTAGAAGCCAAATTATAAGAGAAATAACTTCAATGAGAGACGCCGCTCAGTACTGTAAGAAGTTAAAGTGGGAGTGGGCTGGACATCTGGCTAGAATGGATACACAAAGATGGACAAGGATGGTCACGGAATGGATACCTTTAGGAGGAAAAAGGAAAAAAGGTAGGCAGCACAAAATATGGTCAGATGAAATAACAAAAGAAGAGGGAATCAACTGGATGAGGAAAGCGAAAGATAAAGATTTTTGGAGCAAGAAATGTACACAAGTGGAGAAATCAGGCAACTCTTAACCCTAGGTACGGCTAGTCACCGGTAAAGGACCACAATCTCCCTTAGGGGAAGGCCTACATATTTTACACTCGAAAGAAAATTTAAAAAAAAAATATATATATATGTATATATTAGTGCAGTTTCGGTTTTATTCAAGTTCAATATGATATAAAAAATTGAAATAATTAAAGAAATTTTAAATTTATTGTAATAAAGTAGAGAAGTTTAGTTTTTAATGATTTTATTTTATTTTGTTTAAATTGTTCAGTGGATGTTTCTTTTAATTTGTTTAAATTATTTGATAATTATTTTAGATTTAAAGTTTTCCATTTTATGTAAAATATGTAAATAAAGGCTTATTATTATTATTATTATAATAATAATATCTTCGGCACTTCTATATTATCTGAAAACAAGAATTTCCTCCTCATAGGCGGCACTCTTTTTTGAAAGTACTTTTTAATTTCATCTTGGAAAATTAGTCTGTCGGTCCTGGTGTTTACTGCAGGCCATAAAGAGATGTTCGAAATGTTCACGTACATTTCGCATGATGGGCACAGTGAGCTTACTGCTTGCCCAATCTTGTATAGATAGCATCAGAGATATTTTCCGTGATAGCTTGCTTTGTTTTTATGGTCATCGACCGGTTTCGCGTATTCGCCCATCATCAGGATGTTTTTGTCAAACAGTGTAATAACATAGACTTGCACAGAGCAAATACAGTTGATAAAGATAGGTATAGATAAGCTCAGCAAATAGCGTGATTTGATCTTAGACGACAGATTTGTAGTCACCATGTATTTATGTTCCTTAAACATTTATATTTATTTATGATCCTTAAACATGGATTTCTAATGCTAGATTTATAAAAGTATCATTTTGATACAGTTTTTAAACAAATTTTCCCATTTAGTGAACTCATTTTTTTACAAATGTCGATAGTAGTTGAAATGTTATTGGTGTGATGTGTTGTTGTAGTGTAGTGGTAGCTTGTAGTGGCGTAAGCGGTTTAGTAAAGGGCTTGTAAGTATATATGTTTAAGAGAGAAGTATTAGTAATAATCAAGAGAGCACCACTGTTTTGAAATAAAAGAATTTAATCTTTACAATATCACAATAATATGCTTATAAGTATACTGAAATTAGTTGGAATAAACTCTTATATTTTAACTTATATCTGGCACTGATTCCTGAAGTGTTCTGCTTCGATGTCTGTTTCAGACTGTCCTTGTTTGAAAGCAGAATGCAAACTGTCTAAAGAATGCCCTGCTCTTACAAAACAGTTGGCCATGTGGCATCGTATTAGCCTAACGGATTGTTGTGCCTTTTGTCTCTTTAACAGCAATGACCTTAAATTATAGTACCTGACTTTTTTTTCACTGCACTAAGATACTTTTAAAATATTGACAAAATTCTATTTTTCAAACTATAAAATATTCTAAACTATTTTTCAAAACTATTATTTTTGCATTTCTTTCTTCCACTACATAATCTTTATATACGGTAGCTGCAGATTTAGTTGTTCTCCGTGAACGGCTGCTTGTCATGCCAGTTTGTCTACTGTTTCGCTATTTTTTAAACCGCAATCCCCTTTTACCCATCCAAAACTCACATGAACACCCTTGTTTGTATGTACCCTCTCTGCAATGCCTAAAAATTTCCTTCCAAGTTGGTATTATGCTGCTCTATTCCCCCACTATTTGTCACTACTGAATGAACTTTGAAATAAAAAATTGTTCAGATTGTTTAGAGGAAAGCCTAATGGCCAAAACACTCAGCAATTCAGATCATTGCTAAAAACATTTTTAACATGCTCCAAGGGGACATCAAAATGTGAGTTTCTAGAGAAAATTTGACAAGATCGTAATACTTTTTCTTTACTAACTGTAAGAGAAAGTTAAGTCTAAATTGTAAAAAATTTTTTTGTTTTTGTTTTTCATATTTTATGTGTTACATATGAGAAAATGTGTTATTATTTCTTAATTATTTGAGAGAATTTTTCAATCTTATTTAATTAGAACTGAAGGCAGTCTGAGCTCTTAAATTTCACACCCATATTTTATTGTATGAGATGCATATTGATCTGAGAATGAAACAAATAGAGCAGAAGCCGTTTAGCATTGATTGTTGGAAGCTTTCCCATTTATTCACCAATGCAGTGTTTTTTTTTTCTATTTTTTACCTTGTTATCTCTTCGTTTTTTGTTTTTTTTTTTAGATTAAATCTTTCGAAATTTGGTTTTATGGTTGTTGTGTCTTGTCATTTTTTCCTATTATCCATTATTCTCTTGATTTTTAAGAATTTTTTTTTTATTTATTTACAGTTTCTTTTATAATAAAATTTAGATGAAGCTGTAAATTTTTGCCACGAAATTTGGAATTTTTCGTAGTTTTATTTCTTTTTATTATCATCTCTTCTTACTTCTGGTAAGAGGAAGTACTGTTGCAATAGTGTCAAATTTTCGAAATTGTACGTATGTGTGTGTGTGTGTGTGCGTGCGTGCTCGACTTTACTGAAATTTTTTTTTAAACTTACCCATCTGTGGCGTAAGTTAGCTGGAAGGATCCGTAACAAAACAATTTTTAAATTATCATTATAAAAATTAATTGCACTTACGCGATTCATTATTAAATTTAATAGTGATAAATATTCTATAGTTTTTTTGTGGTTTTTTAACGTTGAATGCTTTTATTTGTTTAAAATATATATATATATATATTATTTTCTTATAGTTCCTGTTCCCCATTGTTTCATTCCTTATATTTGCGTTTTATTCAGGAATAAAATGAATTATTTCTATAAAAAGGAAGAACGATTATTATGGTACTGCTTTTAATATACCTGCTTTGTGCGTGGCCACCTTTCTTCTTTTCCTTATTTCATTGTTAGTATTTTCATAATTTATGTATACACCGGCTTGTTAATACCTGACTATGGGGGGGAATCATGAATAGGCTATTATTTCAAATTCTTCTCTTTAATTCTTGAAAATTATCACTTTTATGTAGAAAGCGTTTTTTTTGTTTTTTAACCCTTTTCTTTACCACAAATCAAATGAAACTTCACTAAATATGTTTAGACGTTAAAAACAAAAAAAATGTATCAGGAATATGATACCATTTAGAAAGTATATTTTAATGCATAATATAAGAAAAGAAATTCTCTTATATTTATATAATATTTTATAATTCTCAAAAGTAGAATTATAAAAGAAGAAGCCTATAATTCTCAAAAGCAGTATCGGAGATGTACCAGAACAACATGTGCCAAATAAAAATGGGAAAGCAATTATCAAGGAAATTCCCGACTTCCAAGGGGCGGGCTCCTTCAAGGGGTGCATTCTTTTTTCAAAATTTTCTTGGTCGTAATCTTTTCGACACTGGTCAGGGAAATGTGGCAATATGGGTTTAAAAATAGATGAAGGAACATTTCTCCATACTCTACTTTTTTGGTTGACAGTCAAAGTGGTCATCGCCCAAGATACAGAAGACTCAGCATTTATGTGCACCAGATTAATTTAGGAATACGAGAAATATGGAGGCTTATAAGGTAAACCCCCAAAAAAATGAGTATATGTCTACGGATGGTAACCCCCTTACTCTCAACGTTGTTGTAATAAAAACGGTTGACCTTTTCAAATATCTGAGTTCAATTCTGCAATCGAATGGTTCTTCAAAAAAAGAGGGTAATGGAAGGATGGAAAGTCATCAGCACGCTGAACTCCGTTTTATGGAGTAATAATATATTAAAAGGTAGAAGAAGCTTATATCATAGAACAGAATATAATGCTTTATGGGAGCGAAACATGGACTCTTGGCTCACAAGAAAAAAAGCAAGCTACTGTCCAGTGAAACGGATTTCTGGGGTCAGTCGGCGAGGAAGTCTAGACGGAAGAGAGTCAGAATGAAGCTATTCGGGAAATAATGTACACCAAGAGGTCGTGTTTGGAATGCATTGCTGACAGAAGATTACAATGGTACGGACATGTAAGGAGAATGCAGGGTGAAAGATTGCCAAGGAAAATTTTGGAGTGAGAACCGGAAAGAAAAAGAAACAAGAGTGCGATTAAGACTTTCATGGAAAAAAACAATCGAGGAAGAAGACTTGGCAGGATATGGATAGATGGAGGAGGATGCTTTAGACAGAAGGAAATGGAGAGAACATATTTTTGACTATATATTTAAATTTTGTATCACCATTGATAATGTTTTATTGCCACAGTTAAATTTTGTTTTACTTTAATTATTGAATTTTATTGTAAATATGCAGTGCGTTAATTCTGAAGTTATATTTTAAGGTTAATTGGACGGCATTAAATTTTATATTGTTAAATATTAAATATTGTTTGTAGGTATTTAAAATTTTATAAAGTAATTTATTTATAGAGTTTCATAATTTATAGGCACATATGAAGTAGTTTGGCGAGGAAAACCTCAATTTGGGGAAAATCCTGGGAAAAGAAAGAAATAAATAAATGCACACGAAATCTTATGACCTCTTTATGGTTTTCCTTGTATTCTTTCCTTCATCTCTGTTAAGGTATATCATAACCTATCCCTTAGCTAGTAGATTTTGATTGTTTGAGATGTGGGCGTGGTCAGCGTGATAAACTTCTCTTAGTGGCTAATCCACTTGCACATCATACCTTTACACTTTCTTCACTGTGATTGATTATTTCATGCGAATTAATATTACTGCATAATTAATATCAATATATTTAAAATATTTTTATTTTTTCTTAGTTAAGTATGTATTTGATAAATCAAATTGTCCAGTACAAAATGTTTTTCATAAAAGTGTATGAATAAATTTCTAACGTTATTATTTTGTATTAGGTTCAATAAAATTAATTTCTTGAACCAGACTGTAAAGATAATGCCAAGCCGTCTGTGCAACCTTGATAATCCCCGTACAATTTCGAGTGTTGAACACATTATTAGTGTTGACAATATTGATATTATTAATTGATACCCAAAAGCCGCGGGACATAAACCAATGTAGTAGCTTTTATCCCCACAAATAAAGCTGCTCGTAGGAAACGTTCCCTAGTAATCTATCGGCTAACTGCAATATTTTAAGCATTCCCTTGAAAGTGCTTGACCAGCATTCCCTTGAAGTGTTATCCTTTCAAACGGGGAGCTTGACCAAGGTAAATGCCCTGCCTATTTTTTATAAATAACTGGGCTACCCAAGTGTGTCCAGTCAATGTACCCACCAGGACTTTCAGTTGTATCATGCTCAGGGAGAGAATATAATTCAGGCACCATGTTTTATTTTATATCTTTTATAAATCTCGCCCTGGAGACTGCGCCGTGTCCCTCCAGTAATTTTCCAATTTTCTGTTCCTTTATTGTTGCAAAATTGTTTAGTGATGGCACCTGCCAATTCAGGACCTCAAAAGGGTAATGAGGATCCCACCTAGACGAGTAGGACCACAATTAGACAACGCACACGGAACATTTTAGGACCCACTGCCAGAAAGTAGACACCCTTGCAATCAGTTTACATAAAAAAATAATAGATATCAGACCATCTTTTAATCCAAACTGCAATTCAGTGGGATGATCCTTTTGCCACACCTTTATAGATCACTCAAATAGATCCATCTTTTATATTGGAAACATTTCTCCAATCTTGAGAGATCTATAAATATGTAGCTAATTCTATGTCCGAAGAACCAACAGCTGTGATATCTGTTCCGTACTTTTAGCAATAATTTCAAGTTGAAGAAAATTGTTCATTTAAATTAAATTGAATTTGGAGGAATCAGCAATATATGACAAATTGCTGCAAGCGGAACTTAACTCTCTTAGCCTTAGGAAGCAATGAGAGATTCATCTGCAATGCTAAGTTGGAGCATCAGTTAAGGTCTTTATCCTGGCTAGTTTACCTTTAAAAGACAGTGATAAAATGGTATTGTGGGTCTAAAAATAGATCTGATCCCACCTCCCCCTCCCTCTTTGGGAACAATTTATAGTGGAGGCTGTAACTCCACATGATCCATGTGAAAACTGCCAAATCCTTTTTTACACTAGGAAAGTAAAGTTTAGTAAGAAGAATGGGTGGAGTTCTTAAATGTATGTTTATTTTTTAAACTTTGATTCCAGAAACTTTTTAGAGACTCCTAACTTACACAATACTTTCTTTTAACTTCGATTTTTATGTTTTTTTAACATGTTACAAATTATGATCAGTAAATAAAAATGGAACTTTATTTTCGTGATAAATACTATTTTGGTGATACTGTTATTTTATATTTATATATTTAATTTAGTATATTCAGTTTAGTTTTGGATAAAATTATTACTAGCTGAAAAAATGACTATTATATAACGGAATAATTTTCCCATACTTTCTGTTCATTAAAATAGCAGTTATGGGAGAAAATGTAAGTGTATTTAAAGTGATAAAGCTGGTAATGATATTGTACGGTTAATATGTTGCGTGAGATACTATAGTCCGTGTTTTTAAATATAAATATTCTATTATTGTGTGAAATTCTATAATTATCATTTTGTTTCCTTATTTCCTTTATAAGATATAGTTATCATTTAGAACTTCATTATTATTATTATTATTTTATTATATATTTAATAAAGCAAACAAACCATTATTGTTTTTATTTACCCAAATAAAGTGGTCGAATGTTGCTAACGAATTTCACAGAATTCTCTGATATATTTCGGAACTAATTTCCTACTCTCTTTAACTTCTCCTACTCCTCCAGTTTACTCCGTCTGCAGCTTGTGGTAGAGAGAAATGCATTTGACCCCTCTACGAGCTTGAGGTAGAGAACTTGTGGTGGTGGGGGTGTCCATGATATAACTATAGAGGTGTTTAGGGGAACAAGTACCAACCCAGACAGGTGTTTACATTGTAGTCCAGAAGAGCGTGCTAATAAGATTGAACCAACTCCGTATATAGCATTTGAAATTTAACACTATAAGTTCCGCCAGAACTATCTAATATTTTACATAACATTTTTCAAAAAAAGAAAATGTTACAATTAAAAGTGATGGGTTTATATTTCTGCCCTTAAGGGAAATAGTGCATGACACTAGTCGGTTTTGAGAGAATTCCATATAATTCTACATACATGAATACCCGGGAAAATGGAGTTCTTTAAGGGTTCTGGGAGAACTAGCGTTATGCAATATATGGTTTTCCATCATCACAGAAGGATTAATAGAATTCGAAATTTGAAGCAAATCAGTTAACGAAAGTGCTACTTTATTTAATAGATTTTTGAGGCTTTTTGTAATTTTCTCGGAACGACTATGACGATTCTTTAAGCTTGGATTGCTACCTGCAAATAGTAAGAGAAGTTTGGAAAACTTGTTATAACATCTTCGATTATGTCTATAGTTATGAGTGTTATGAGTCTACCATGGGTAGTACACTCATAACTATAGACATACATGGAAGACATACATTAGATTAGATAAGAAACGGGGGGGCCGAGCCTCATTCCACCGCGACCTACAAGACGAGGATCCCCTTAAATTATAGCACAACCCCTAGCTTTGCCCTCCTAATCAGTCCTAGCAAAGCTGAGAGCGGCTCCGTCATGAAGCTCATAGCTTCGGGATTGCCTGTCCCCAATTGAAGAAACCTTATCCTTGCCAGGCCGGCGCACACAGAGGATGTGCGCCGGGGTTTCTTCCTCTGCCTTGCAGAATCGGCATACCGAGCTATCTACAAGTTGTAGATCGGGCATATGTCTGTTCAGCCTACAATGCCCTGTTAGTAGACACACAATTGGCCTTATATCCCTTCGGGTATAGCTCAGTAGATCTCTGGTAAATTTAGGCAAATGTCTCTTGATAAAGAGCTTTGCCTGCCTCTGTCCTGGTGTTTTCTCCCACCAAAGCAGACGCTGTCCTTCAATCCAACCTTTGATAGGAAGTTTGAATAAGGCTCGTGCAGCAGCCGCAGAAGGGTTCGGGGCCTACAAAGGTATCCTGTAACTCTCCCTAGCTAGGGCATTCGCCCTAAACAACATCGAAGATGTTATAACAAGTTTTCCAAACTTCTCTTACTTACTTTAAGAGAGCCCCTGAAGAAGGCAATGTTTGCCGAATCGTCAGGTTTGAAATAAAAAAGACTTTAAAATTATTTGGTGTTTTCTTGGATACCTCCTGGTCGATAAGCCAACAATTAGATACACCTGATCACTTCTAACGGCCAACAATTGCTACAAATTTCAAATGGAACATTTTTCTGCAACAAAAATTGCAGGAATCTGCGACGTTAAATATCAGATGTTGTTTGTTCAATATTATTGACATTCTCTTTTGGACTATAATGTAATTATTATACCATCTGGATAGAGAGGAAGAGGAAAAAAAATAAATTTGTTATTAATAGTAGGAAGAGGAAAGTGGTGTGAGTGTTAACAGATCAGATTTTCCTTTTGGGTGGGGTGGGGTAAGGGAATTATTTACACAAAAACCCACACACACACACACACACACACACACACCATACATAGATAGGAAAGAAAGAGTGAGTGAGCGTATGGAGAAACCAATTTACCCTTTCGAGCATGTCATGTAGCAATAACACCCTCCAGTGGTCGTCCGAAAAATTACCTAGCGCATAAATTACCGTATATTTCTCTTTCTATCAGTTTTACTCATTTCCATTTTTATAATAGCACTGATATAAAAACGAGATAACACACAGACACAAAATAAAAAAAAATACACAAACAAAACGTTACAATTTAAATATCATCCACAAAATATTCATTATTTGAATTGTAACAAATTCTGTTCAATTATTTTTACTTTCTCTGAAGTAATGTAATCCTGTCAAATTTTCAATATCGAGTTTTCACCGGAAATATCCGTTTTGATGTCCCCCTGCGTCCAAAAAAGTGGTTTTTAGCAAATGGTGTGTGTGTGTGTGTGTGTGTGTGTGTGTGTGTGTGTATATGTATGTGTGTATACAGCATAGCTCAAAAATGAAAAACCGTAAAAAGTTGAAACTTGATATTCCGTTTAGGTATCACCATAGGATCTGACAATACGTTATCTGTCAAAATACCTCAACCGGAAGTACCATTTTACTAGTTGTTTTTTTTTTACGTTTTGCGCTTTTCTCAAAAATAGCTTCGACGATTTTCTTTAAACTTGTCGTATCAACTACACATACAAAGAGCTACAACTTTTATTTGAAACATTTCTCTGGGAAAATACATTTAAGGGCACTTTTAGGGGAGGGGTAGGGTTATACCTTTTTCTAAATTGATATCATAGTTGATTATACAATTCTATCATCCAAACAGAATTAATTAGAAATAAATAGATGACCGAAATTCCGAGTTTTAAGAAAATTAGTAAACCGGAAGTGCACTTTTACTGAACTGTTTTTTTCAATTTTCGACGAATTTCAATAAAATTTGGTACACAAACTCTACGATTTGTCCATTATAATTTTGAGAATTGGAGTAAGAGAAAGTTGTGTGAGGTTCACACCAGATTTTTTCCAAATGTATATTTACAAAAAAATGTAACCAAATATTTAATATAACTGCACAAGATGGTGGCTGAGTTGCCTAAGAAATCACAAAATCTCGTGTGAATCATTCACACGATTTCTCTTATTGCAATAAATTTTAATAAATTTTCTTTGAAATTGGTACGTTTTCTAATGTTTAAATGGGGTTTCCATATAAAAGAAGGTGGTGGAGGTTATAATGTATACGTGAGTGTAACTAATATATTTCCTCTGTCGCTACTAAAGCTTGTAGCGGCAGTTTTAATTTTAACCCAATTGATACTTCCCCAGAACCCCATAAAATCAGGTTTACTAAGAAAATCTATTAAATAAAAGTTATAGAATTGTAGGGGAGTGTTGGCTAAATTGTACCACTTTGTGTATTGAATTGCTTACACCCCTCCTGGAAAGTTAATAGAGTCCATAGAGAGTGGGATATGAATTATTACAATGTTCGTTGGCCCTTAATTTTTAATAAAACTTGTAATACTGAGAAATTCAAGTACAGTATACACAAATATCTAAATTACTCTGCATCTGGCAGGGGAGGGTGGGGCTTGTTTTTACAAATTTCAGTTAACATTTTTTTAATTGCTGTATGTGGCACCTCAAAATTGCTGAAAATTGATTAATTTGTTGTCTCATTTATTTCTACTAATTATATATTATTTTTTTGAGATTTTTCAAAAATGTAGTAACATTTAAAAAATTCAAATACTATTAAAATGCCCATACTGTAACAACGTGCCCTTCAGTGGGGGCTTGTTGTTTCAACATGCGGAGGGTAAGTTGTTACAATGTATAAAATACATGTTTGGGTGTTTATTTTAAGGAAATAAAACTGAAATATGTTCAATAAACAAATTACAGATCTTTATTTTAATAATATGAGCTCGTAATAGCAGGTTGATTATGATCTAAACATGGATTATTACAAACTTAAATGCTTAAACATTCATTCTCTTTCTATTCGCTGTCACTATCCATCTCTAAGTCCGAGTTACAATTGTGACAAATATATCTAGGCTTATTTGTAACACATTTTGAATGGGCCCATCTTTTACCCTGCATGCATTCAACCCAATTTTCTCCACCTTTTTTCACAGCCACCATGGTTTTAGACATTTCAGGCACAGCCAGTCTTCATCTTCTTCGCCGGAACTTGATGATGACAAATTATTTTTTTTTTATTCTTGTGCGCAGCGTTGGAGGCATAGATTTTCTTTTTGTTAGAATTGCCAACTTTCATGTATTTCTGGTTTTTGGCTTCATTTCTTTTAAGATCTGGCGTGATTTGATTTAAGATATATAAAGTAAGGGCAAGTTGTTACACTGTAACAACATGCCCCAATTTAGTGTAACAACTAATCCCACTGACGCTATTTCACTAATGAATCCGTAAACACGTAGGTCAAAGAATACTTGCGCAACCATATTGGATTGAAATTATTGTTAAGGATGTATGAATTAACAGTATAAGTATGAAAGCCTTTCCTTTAGTAGTTTTCAAGTTTCAATAATAAAATGTAGCTTTCGCTATGATATTTCGAGGAAAGTCACACAACGCCCCGCCATATGCAACCGAATCTTAGCGAGAATTGCTCACAACAAACAGCAATCGCATATCTCGCATATCTTTCACCACTTAGGAAATGCTTCTTTCAGCTGATTTTTAAAAAAAATTGGATTGTAAGAATATGACCCTGTAACAACAAGCCCCACCCTTCCATACAAATTAGGAAACCATTTCCCAAACCAGATGTTACTAGCTATGGATTAACACACATTTTACGAGATGGTAGGAGCCGGTACAATGTAGGCAACTCTCCCCTATCTGTACAGAGAAAATCGTTGTAGCCATTTTTCGAGAAAATTCCACAAAAAAAAAACTCAAAAAACCTTTTCTGTAAAGTCGCACTTTGATTCACAGAATTTCTACAAATTTGGAAATTCTATCATTGCTTCCCAGGCCGATAGGCACCCAGCTTTATAATAATATAATCTAATGTAGAGGGTGGATAATACTATACATTGTACTGAAGCGGTACTTTATGGAAAGCATGAAGCCACTGTTCTCCTCTAAAAAACTTCAAAAAATCAATTTTTTGGGAAACTGTTTCTAATATAAGTGAATGGTATTTATGTGTTTAGTATCATATGAAGTTTAAAAAAAATAGTTGAGGCTATTTTTGAGAAAATTGCGAAAAACAAACCGAAAATCTAAAATATAAAGTTGTATTACCGATTGATTACTTTTGCCTGAAACCGGTGTCTGAAGTGATTACCACATTTGAGCTTCCTTTGATTATTCGTTTTTGAAATATTTTAACAGACACACGACTATTATATATATATATATATATGGAAGATATATATATATGGTCAATATATATATATGGAAGATTCTTCTCGACCGTTCTTATATAAAGGAAAAGGATTGTGAGATTCTCACAATCTCAGAATCTCACAATCCTTTTCCTTAATTATATATATAATCACTGTAGCGGCACTCTTAGGAGTTTTCAAAGAGTTCACTAAAGAAGCCAGTAAACTTGGACTCGCACTCAACGAAGCGAAGATAAAGTATATGCGAACCAAAAAAAGGAACGACCAGGAAGCAATATGCCTTGGAAACCATAAGTTTGAAGTGGTTAAAAGCTTTATTTAGGTACCTTGGGGCTGTTATCACTGATATAAATGAAGTCAATATAGACATAAAAGCTAGAATAATAGCCGGAAACAAATGCTACTGGTCTTTACAGAATGCCTTGCGCTTCAATCGGCTATCTAGGGAAGCCAAGTTAATATTGTACAAGACCTTATTAAGAACGGTTGTAATATACGGTAGCGAAACCTAGACGCTAACTCGGGGGATGAGCGACTTCTCAGTGTATGGGAGAGAAAGGTCCTGAGGAAAATATTTGGCCCGGTAAGACAGGATGGAGTATGGAGAATGAGGTCAAATCAGGAGCTAAAAGATCTATATGGTGAACAAGACCTGGTGGGAGTAGTGAAACGTGGGAGGTTGAGGTGGTTGGGTATATGGTGAACAGGACCTGGTGGGAGTAGTGAAACGTAGGAGGTTGAGGTGATTGGGTCACCTGGAAAGAATGGAGCAGGACAGGATACCGAGGAAGTTGTTTAGTGGCCATTCGGGAGGAGGAAGAAGTAGAGGAAGGCCACGGATGCGATGGCTGGATGACGTGGAACAGGACCTCAGGTTGTTGGGAGTGAGAAGGTGGACACGGATGGCTCGAGAGAGAGAGATGAGTGCTAGGGCCATGCATGGGCTGTAATGCCAAGAAAGAAGAAAGAAAGAATCACTGTAGCCATTTACGAGAACATTCCAAAAAACTCAAACTCGAACTTATATTGAAGTGGTACTTTAGGGAAAAGCTTCATGTTACTTTTCCCTTAGAACTTACAAAAAATGATCTCTCCGGGAAAATTTTACAAAAAAGTGATAGATATTAAGATTTATAGATAGTAAATGATGTTTAATAAAAATCGTTGGAGGCTTTTTTGAGAAAAACTTCAACTCATTTCAGTTAAGTCACACACTTCCGGTTGATAGATTTTGTTTGTGTGACGCAGTGGTTAGTAACTAAACAGAATATCACCACTACTACTTTTCGTTGAGATATTTTGTTCACACACACACACACACACACACACACACACACACACACAGAGTGAGAAGGGGGGGGAGAGACGATTCGCTAAAAATATTCCTTTTTCGTATTCAGGATACCTGAAACATTATTTGCGGTGGAAACCCAATTTTGAAAATTTGATACGTTCTTCTTGCTAGGAGTAAGAGAAAGTAATATAGATGTTTTTTGATAGATACCCTGAACAGTGTCACAATAAATAAAATATTTACTTCTTTCTTTACTAACCTCATATATATATTATATTCCCTTGAGATAATTTATATGAATTTTTTTTTAGACAAATGGCTCGAATTCCCCTTACCAATAAATTCTTATTGATTGATGTTCTTTTTTTGTTTTGTTTTCTCTCTTTGACATGTAATTCATTCGTTAACGGTTGAAAACACACACACACACATAAACCTTCATATATATATATATATATATATATAGTAGTATTTATTTTCTTTTAGAGTTTTCCCTTCTTCTTTGGAAGAGTTCTCAATTTAGAGAGTTTTGTGTTTATTTGTTTACCATCTTCTTTTCTTTTTTTCTTTTTTTTTTTATTTCATCTGTAAACAAACATTAAGAAGAGTGTGTCGTCACAAGACATTTCAGACAATACTCCTTTTATTTTTTGTTCACTTTTTTCTCCTTTATTCTGTAGAAAGTTTTCCACAATCATCTGTTCAGCTTTCATTTACTTTCTGAACTTTCTTCTTCAAATCTTTCATGTCTTCTATTTTATATTCTCTTGACTTAATCTGAATTAGTGAATTTCTGGGTTTTTCTAACTTCATTAATTCTCAAATTGAAAATTATTTTCTTATCAAAATAATAATAAAATAAGGGATTAGCTTGGTGGTAGTGCGCTAGACTCTTATTTCTTCCTAGGAGCTCATTACATTGTTGGCCGTAATGAGAGAACACTTTCCAAGGAAAAAATGCTTTAGAAGTTTCCAGGCGCTGATGACCGTATGTTAATGTTAATACCCCTTTGGAAAAAAAAAAGTTAATGAAAATTACTATTAGAGACATTTTCTGTGGTAGCCTGCTTCATTTAGTGGTCATCGACCGGTTTCGGGCGTTCGCCCATCTTCAGGATGTGATAACACAGACTTGCAAAAAGCAAATTCAGTTTATCCACTTGGTGAACTATGAGTGTATAAACTGAATTTGCTCTGTGCAAGTTTGTGCCATCACACCGTTCTGACAAAGGCATCTTGAAGATGGGCGAACGCCCGAAACTGGCCGATGACCACTAAATGAAGCAGGCTATCACGGAAAATGTGTCTGATGCTTTCCAGCTCTGCGGAACCAACCACCACAACAATTACTCAATATATTTTGAGATATTTAAGTTCAAGTTGTTTTTAAGTTCTGATGTATTGCTTTTTGCTTCGCTATTGCTATCGTTATTAACTATATTTAGTTTCTTTGGCGGCGGCTGCAGTTCTTACATAAACCACCATAATGCCGGACAAGATTGGCTTCCTTTGGGATGACGATTTCCATAGTATTGAGTGCAACATTGAGGCTCCTTGCTCGAGAATTGAGTTGATCTAAATCCTGCCTCACCTCTATTAGAAAATTCATTGATATTCAGCTTTCTACTGTTTACTATGTTTTCAAAGTGCACATCTGTACTTCTGAGCTTTTACATATATTTTACAGCTCGCTGCAATGTCTAATTAGGTTCCTTTAACACTCTCTTTAACAAGTTCTGGTCTGAAAGTCCAAGAAAGTCCTAGCTTTTCTCATAAAAATTCTGACTGCATGGCTCCATATTCGCTAAATAGTTTTATCTAACTTAATCTATATAAATATGATTCAATTTTTTCATTAGGTTTTTGGTTACTTGTCCGCAAACCAAATAATATACCTTTCATATATGTTATGTTACTTTCAGGTTGAAAATATTTATCGAACGCTAATATAAATTTTTCTAAATCTGCTTTTGAAGTATAATTATATGAAAATTTTTCAAAAAAATCTCGCTGAAGTGACTTGAATCGTTCTATCCTTAATATATTTGTGCGATTCTACCATCTATTTGATATAGACAAACTGTTTATCAGCTCAACAATCAAATACGCTCTAGAAACGCCAAGTTTAAGATGTGTTAGTTGGTATTTGAGAAATACAATAGGAAGAGGAGGGGCGAATTTTTCACACTAAATTTAATAGTTATTTAAATGTGTGTTAAAATTTTTTTTGTAGAAATGTTCTTTGCAACTTTACATTCAAGTCCAGTTTGTAAAATGAGAAAGAGCTCATGGCTTAGGGTTAGTATTATATATATTCATAGTGTGTCGTCCATCTTAAGATAAAGTTATTGCAAATGTCGCCTTATATAAACCGATTTATCACCCTTACCACACTAGGCTTGCCTACCTTCCACACATTCTCTAACCCTTCCTTTCCTTATCCTGTTCCTTTATAAATTCTTGTGCTACTATCTGCTACAGTAATTTTACAATATATCAGTTTTACCATACTTTACAGCCCAGTTATTCATTGTTTTTACACTTGTTCATCACAAATAGTTGTTAAATGATTGTATGTTCTTTTCAGTTATTGAAAATTAACCACTTTTATAACAAATTTTAAAATGCTGTTCATTTTGCAATTTATCCTCACTGAATGTGAATTTTTGCAGCAATTCTGCAGCACAAGATTTTTTATTTTGGATTTATGCAACACCCTAAATTGGTCTATATGATAAAAATATATGCTTTTTATAATTATATAATGTGGCATTGAAATAATGTACTGCGCAACTAACACGACCTAATCGGCGCCTCTTCCCATCCTCCTCACATCTACCAGTTCAAACAAGCTTCGTCTAGTTTTCCCATATTAATAGGAATTCATATTCCAGACTAAACCAGTCTGCAAGAATTAGTGGTTGAATTTTTCTTTACCAATTTGGATATCTGCAATAGTTTTATTTATTGAATTATTTAATCAAGCCACAACATGTTTCAGGGACGTTCCAGCACCCCATCACGCGTGCCACTTCTTTTCCTGACACTCTCTTGTCCCTGGATCCAAACTACTGTCAGAATACTATGTCTAGCTAACTCCAATAGTGCGCTTAGTCAGTCACATATCTCTTGTTAATTTTATACAAATTAAGTACTTTCTAATGCTTCCTTTCTAACGAAGAAAATGATCATTTCAGATTCAACCTTCTCCCTCTTTTTGATCTACACACCAGACATTTTTTACAGTTACCACCTACAAAAGTGGCACATATTTCTAGGTTTCTGTAGCAGCCCACAAATACCACCTCTATACTCAATTCGGTTCTGGAATCATTACTACACTTGATAGAGTACCCTGTCAGAAGAGGTATCTTTGACCTGCTACCTGCTCGATCTTCATTAATATCAGAAGTGTCAAACATCACTGATCTATTTCTCAAGACTTTCTTAAACCGTCTGAGAAACACCTGAAATAATTAACAGATATCACACGAGTCAGACGCAGCAGCGTTAGCTGTTCTTTCAGTTTTATTAATGAATATAAAATGAACATTAATAAATATAAAATGAATTTTAATTAATTCATTTTAATATTAAATATTTTATTTTTGTTAAATCAGTCAGTTGGATCTTTGTTAATGATTAATGATTTACTGATCGGAATTGGAAAAATAATATATCGGAAGTATTTTAGTAATTAACTTGTGCTGAATAAAAGTACAATATTTTATTAATTATTATTGTCAATGATATTATATATAGTTTTATATTATAATTTGATTTATGTTATACCTAATATGTTTACACAGTTTCCTGGAGCATACTGGTCTGAAATGTGGGGTTCCCTTGGGTTTTCTGGGGGAAATTTATCGTGCAGTAAAATGGCTCAGTTGTTATTGTGAGGGTTATATTTAGAGTAAAGTCGCCCTTTCTCTTGACAACTTTACAACTACAAGTTAAATGCTGGTTTATATAAATTTTACAACCCTTCTGACCATAGAATGTGGCTATTAAAAATAGTGAAAATAGGCGGGGACGTTGTCTAGTCTTCCCTTTAATTGATACCTCTTGTTCGTTACATAAATTTTCCTGTAAAGGTAAAACATTTTCTTCACACCCTTGTTTATATTATACTATATTCTAACCTGTATATAATACTTGTGATGTCTGAGGATCATAATGAAGTGTAAAGTTGTTAGTAGTCTATAAATGCAAAGAGGATAATAGTGAAGTGTACGCAGTTAGGTTAGGATAAAAGATGGCGGACTAGTTAGTGCTTTGTTTAGTGCAGCTATATAAAGATTATTAACTGTGTGTGTTATAATAGTATTAAATTAAAGAACAAAGAAATTAAGGTAAAAGTTATAAATGGATGACTTTGACAAAGTGTTACTTTAAAAAATGAATACGATATTAACAAAACTGTCCGGATCAGATGGAAATATAGTAATGCATACTTATGTGCAGAAATGTACTTGTTATATTACTCATAAATTGTCAGATCTAAAAAAAAAAAAGGATAAAGATTCAAATGACAGAAAAAAAACAAAAATCTCTGAGCTGAATTAAAAACTTAGTTGAGAAAAATTTGTGCACAATTTAACACAGAGTTATGTCAACTGAGATCATAGCCAAAATAATCCTCAGTTAATTCTGTTTGTCATGCCGGTGAGGTGAACTTAAATGCAGCAAAGGACTAGTCTAGTATAGGGCATCAAAATGGTCTTGGAGGTTACAAAAATTTATTACTAGAAAAGTATTAACTTACCGAGACGAAACCACCATCGTACTAAAGAAGAACTTGAGTTTGTTTTTATTTTGGCACTTACATGTTCAATATGTGGACAAAACAGGATACGGCCATTCAGTTCGGCTAAAGCATACGGAAGCGGTGGAATGAACCCGATATCTTTTATGAGAGGAGGATACTTGTATGAAATTCCAAGTATATAAGATGACTTCTTCCTAAACAATTTTTCATTTTTGTTACATCTCCATTATTTCAAATTTCATAATTTCTAAACTTATTGTCTTATTATCTTATTAACTTATTATCTCCCTTGACCTAGCCACGCGTGGTAAATACCCAGACCAGTTGTGCTGAAAGAAATAATAATAATAATAATAATTGTGTTTATTAAAGAAATACTATTACAAAAAGCTTATAAATCTTCCCTGGCAGACATTCTCATTGATTGTTTAGACGTGGTAATCCTTTCATTAGCACCGGTTTTTTTATTTTGTTTGCTAGTTTGCATATTGACTTTCTTTTTTTACCATTTTCCTCTCTTTAAAATAAATTGATTTTTCTTTTTTGTTCAAAATCATATTCGCCCATGGTTCAAAAGACATAGTTGTACAAAAAACGGGTATTCTCAGGTGAACATATGGGCGTTTTAATGATTTTTTTTTAATTTTTTTTTGCTAGAACAAACCCTTACAGGCTGTTTTGATCCATTCCTATTTGGATCTTATTGCAGTGCAATTAACTCAAGTGTCTTGGTTATTTTTTTTTCTGCTGTGGTTTTTTAAATACAAAAGGTATGGTTAAAATGAATAATTATTCCCTTTTGAATGAGAGTTAAAAAATAATAATAAAAAAAAGAAAGAAAAGGGTCTTTGATAATTAAATAGGCCAGTTAAATTTGTTTCCATGTTAAATATGTTCCCAGTTTTTTCTTTTTGTTTTTTTTTTTTTTTGTTTTTACATAAGTCACTTTCCTTTTATTTAAGGATGTGGAATGAGCATTTAAAAAAATTGATAAGAAAAAAGTATACCTATGTATTTACCTCTTGCTCATGTCAAAAATTCAGAATTTCAAAAATTGGACTATCATCTTGAAGAAATGCTGCTTTGTTCCTTAGGTTAGGCCTCTCCATGTATTTCCCCACCTTTCCTCCCCGCTCCTTTTATTCCCTATGCTCTAATTTATCAGTTTTTCTTTTCGACGGGTATTTTTTATTAAGTATAAATTAAAATCCATGGATTTAAAAAAAATAATATATATATATCTAAACACACATATATATATATAAATAAAATTTTTTGCATATTTGGACTACTTTGGATGTTTACACTAATTGTTTCGGTGTATACAAAAATATTGGAAGAGGAACTCTTATGTCCTTGTAGTTGCAAAAATCCTACAATCCTCTTTGGTTCTTTTTGGTTTTGATTTAAAAAAAAGAAAGAAAGATTGTTTAGACCGGCCGAGGGAAAACAAAATATTTCGAACTTAAACTTAAGAGGGTGGCTTGAGGAACTATTCTTCCAGTATCCCTTAAAAATCAGTTTTTGCAACATTAAGGATTAAAATATAATGATGTAGTTTAAAAGAAAAATGTTTGGGACTATTTTACTGATGGGTGATACCTAAAAGGAATTTCAAGTTGAACTCCCAGTAGTACACATATTTAATATTATATTTAGTGTTAAATTAATAACTTGTACAATGAGCCTGGTTCTTACAAAGAGAAAATAAAACAATAACTTATATTGTTGTAATATATATATATATATCTAAAATAAAAAGTACACTTATTGCCATTTATAGTAATAAAAAAAAGAAAAAAGTAGAATTGAAATTAATACAATTATCAATGTAAATTAAAGGATTACTAATCTTAGTGAATTGTCAACCATAAGAAACAGTAGTTAAAATATTTGGTATATTTTATTCACAGTGCACACATTCACACGCACAGGGAAAGAGAGATAGATAGATAGAGACCATTAACTGTAAAATTGTTGTTCTTATTCAGGTGATTTTAAAAACTCCGTAATTAAAATTCAATTCGTTTATTTGTTACGATCTCAATACTTCCTTTTTTATTACTTTCTCTTACTCCTAGTAAGAGGAAGTATTGTAATCGTGTCAAATTTTCGATATCGAGTTTTCACCGGAAATATCCGTTTTGAGGTCCCCTGAGTCCAAAAAAGTGGTTTTTAGCGAATGGTCTGTATGTGTGTGTGTGTGTCTGTCTGTGTGTGTGTATGTATGTGAACAGCATAGCTCAAAAACGAAAAATCGTAGAAAGTTCAAACTTGATATTACGTTTAGGTATCACCATGGGATCTGACGGTGCGTTATGTGTCAATATTCCTCAACCGGAAGTACCACTTTACTAGTTGTTTTTTTTACGTTTTTGCAATTTTTTCAAAATGGCTCCGAAGATTTTCTTTAAACTTGGTATATCAACTACACATACAAAGAGCTACAACTTTTATTTGAAACATTTCTCCAGGAAAATTCATTTAAGGCCACTTCTGGGGGAGGGGTGGGGTTAGGTTTCATCTTAACTGCTGTTTCAGTATATTAGACAATTCTGTCATCTAAATAATGTTAATTAGAATTAAATATGTTGTTGAAATTCCGAGTTTGAAAATAAATAGATAACCGGAAGTGCGTTTTTACTGAAATATAATTTTCAGTTTTCTGGTATTTTCTCGAAAATGGCTCCAACGATTTTTCTTTAAACCAGCGTTGTTAACTATACATATAAAGAGCTACAACTTTTATTTGAAACTTTTCCCCTGATAAATTCATTTAAGGGGACTTTTGGGGGAGGGGGATTATGTTTTTCTTTAAAAATGCTATCACGTTGATTATACAATTCTGTCATCCAAATTGAAATAACTAGAAATTAATATATGACCCAAATTCAAGGAAATTAGTAAACCGGACAGTTTTACTGGACAGTGTTTTCACTTTTCGACGAATTTCATTAAATTTGGTACACTAACTATAAAATTTGTCAATTATAATTTTGAGTACTGGAGTAAGAGAAAGTTGTGTGAGTGTTTCACACCAGATTTTTTTTTAATCTAAGAGTGGCAACAAAGACAAATTTATTTTGACCCTATCAAATAAATTTCAATGAATAATCGGTTTGATTTTTATTGTTTTTTGTTATTATTTATTTATTTTTAATAGACAGTTGGAAGAAGTTAATTATAATTGCAAAAAAAAAAAAGAATTATCTATAATATTTTATTTTTTTATTAATTAATTATTAAATAATCAATAAAAAAATTATTGAAACAATTCAGTATATGATTAAATTAAAACCTATTTTTACCAAAACAGTATACTGTTGAATCCCAAGGGGTACCACCCTATCTATATGGAATATAATTTTTATATATTATATTAATAATATATTATTAATATATTTATATATTATTAATATATTTTCCAAATTATTCGATTTTTTTTCTTATTTTATTCTGTGGCATATGTTAAATAATTATCTTTTTTTGAAATAAAAAAATTGTTTACTCTATAGATGCTGTCATTTCTTAGGAACCTGTAGTGGAATCGTTTATTGGATGGTCTGGCCCCACCGTGATACTTACTACAAGACATAGAGAAATCGTTTAATCTGATTCCTATAGTATGTAGTATATGTCTTGAAGAGGGCGGAAGTTAGTTTAGAGATTTTTGGAAGTTAGTGCTCGAATTATTGACACGAAATTTATAAAAATTGACTGTATTTGTACAATAATTTAAACGTAAAAAATGGTAACTATTAACAAGAAATACTTAGAAATAAATAGGAGATGAATAACTAATAATTTAGAATGATTAAGATAAATGAACTAAGATGCACAACTAAGGAAATAAGTATAAATAAAACCTGTATAGGGACGCGGAAACTGCTGCTCGTATAATCTTGAAGACGTACTGAAGTATAATCATATAATCATCATCCCCTCTTCTAATGGGGCGAGTTTATATGTTAGTGTTGGCCACATTCACACCAAGACATCTGTCCTAGTGTGCGACCTTGGTTAGTTTGGTGACCACCGATTTAGGTCAGTGGCCCGCCATAGCGGTGCTTGTTTTGATGTAATGGTATTTACCCTTGGTTTGTTTGTTTGGCCGCGGCCTTGTCTTGAAGTCAGGCAGCTGGCTAGGCCAATAGTTGTAAATTATTCTTTCTTTGTTATCTGTTGCGAAGGTTTGACATTGCTATGACTTTGCCATGTCATTACAAAACAAAAAAAATTATTTTTAACTAGTTATTTTGGAAGTTAACCCTTTCTTTAGTCTCTTCAATATATTGGCTTGATTCTAGTCTCTTAGACAATACAGTGGGGATATTCAATATTCCGTCTGTAAAATTATAGAGTGTTTCACGTCAGATTCATTTCTACTTCTTCTTTCATCCTTTCTATAAGAGAAAGTATTATTGCCTTTGTGCACATTTTTTTAAAATTGAATTTTCTTCAAAAATTCATGATCTGAGTTTTTTTTGGAATACGAAAAAGTAGTTTATATAAAATTCTTTCTTTTTCATTCTTTGTGTATATATGTATTGTACGTGTCTATTTATTTATTGAACACAGATTTTCATAAAAGAAAAATTCCCTGTCATTGTTATCCACGGGCTTCAACAGAAAGGGTTCCGTAGAAATTCCTTGACCGGAAGTCCACTTTATTTCATTTGTATTTTCCCTCACTGTTGGTAACTGAGAGTATTACTATCGTATCCAATTTTGAAAATTGAGTTTTTTCTAGAATACATTTTTTAAAGTCTTTCAGTACGGAAAAACAATATTTTTAGCGCATGCTCAATCTCTCTACCCCCCCTCTTCAAATAATGAAAATTCTGCAGTTTTATACCTTTACACTAATTACACAGTAAGCGAAAGTCGTGTGTGTGTGTTTTAAACAATTTTTTTTTAAAATAATTTTTGAGTGATCATGTAGCAATCAGGAATTCTATTGCGATTTTTTTTTTTTTTTGTAACTATTCTTATTGATTGAAAGATAGCTCCTCCGGTAGTTCAAACATCAGAGCGTATTTTTAATCATATGGCTTGTATTTACACAGTTCTAAATGTATATAGCTTTGTAGCCAAAATTGAAGTCTTTGTTTTAATAAAATGAAATCAAGAGAAGTTGTTAAATTCAATCATATTGTTTTCAGTAACATTGTTTGCATAATAATTGTAAAAGAGGTATAAAACTCAAAACTCTCCAAGTTTTAACATGAACTGGGTCATGATATAATTAAAAATATATTTACTGGCTTAAAAATTTGAATAGATTACATTTTGTTTTTGAAGGTTATATAATAATGAAGAAAAGTTTACATTTCTCATTTCTAAGAAATTTTTTTTGTTGTTAAATTAAGGCGAAAGAGCTTGTGCGGTTATTGAAAAGAGAGCTTCTTAAGGATTCTTTTATACCCTTTATTGCATTTAAGTAAAGCTTTAAGAAGGCAAGAATTATGGTAGATTGTAATAAAATCTTAATTTTTCTTTTTCATTATTTACTCATCTTGAATAATCTATTAACTCATGGACAAACAAAGCAGATTTCCTTTTCTTCATTTAATTGCTCCATGAAAACAGCAGCCATTAATATAAATACCGTTTATGTATAATTGACTGTTCTTTTTATTAAAACATTATAAAATACTTTTTGGTTAAAAATAATATATATATTTTTTTTTATTATGCTGACTTTGTGTTAGATTATGTTTGAAATATCCACAATTTTGTAAGTTTTAAATTATTAAATCATTGATTTTCTCTTTTGTTATTGGTACGTCATGCAGACTCTAAAAACAGGCCATTAACATAATTACGCTTCCTTAAAAAAAACATAAATCTATGAGAAATACAAGACTTTCTGCAGTGGATTTTTATGGGACTGGACGGAGAATTGATTCTGACTCTTCATGGATATATTGAACTGAGAACAGGCATAGTACAAGGACTTTACAGAACTGATATAGAAAATGGTAGAGTGACAGACTGCATTGGCAGAATGTTTGCTTGTTGATGCTTTCTTGATGACCTCTTGATCCCTAGTTATATACTTGTTGAACCATCCCTCCCCCCAATTTCCTAAATGTCGAGATAAGTAGATGGGATCTTGATCTCCCCTATCGTGGTGAGCTTGAATAGCTTGTGTAGGGAGGTGCTTATGCCTCATGTGATGGTTGAGTGACGTAGGATTTTTAACATAATAGTTAAGTAATTCATATGTTTAATAATGGTTTCATATATCATACAAATTTTTGATTATTAATACATACGTTTATTGTAACTCTTGTACGTCTATGTCTAACTGTCTCATCAATGAATCTGTACCGAAGATACCGGAAACATCCTCTTTCTCCTTTTTATTTGTTGCTTATATATCTGCTTATCGCGTTGGATTACCACCTTAACCGAAGTGAAACATATGCTTTTGAAAAATGGCCAACATTTTTGCATAAATTATACAACAGATCGCCAGACATTTCTTACTATCCTCATGTAGGCGGTTTCACCCCATCTGCTGAAATACCACAGTTTCTGTTTCCCGCGCTGTAGATTATTTTGCACCTGGAAAACAATATCTTTTTTCTGCCTGATGGCCGACAAAGCATGCTGTTCTGTAGTTGCCTTTTCTGATTTAAATATGATGCTTCCACATTTGCTAAACTGTGATAATTATCAGGAAATAATTAAAAATATGCCAGCTTATTCACTCCAATGATAATTTGGTCTCTCGAATTCATTCCTCTAACTCTAATCCATACATCTGCCTGCAATACTCTCGTAAATCTTCAATAAAAATCGTTTACATTTTCTCCCTCATGCCTTATTCATCTTCCAAATGTAACTCTCTCTAACATTGTGCTTTATTTTTTCGCATATAATTTTCTTATCGCATCTGAAAAGATATTATAAGGAATTTCATTCATAACAGTTGGCCGAAACTGATCAATAAGCGCCCGGAAAGTCTTTTTGTATAGTTTTGTTAGTAACAGATCTCTCTTAGTCTCTATTTGACCTGGTCATATTACTTTTATTCTGGTCGTTAACGTAAGAACTTGAAATAATCGCACAAGAAATAGTTCATAAAAGTGTTTTTATTTAAGGTCAACATCTATGCTCATCGGCGCCCGGAGCCTTCTCAGTGCAGTGCCGGCTTCCGGACAGTGTTCTCTTGTTACAGACAACACTGACCATCATCGGATTATGAGCTGTAGAGGCTCCTAGGAAGAAAAAAATCTAAGGGTAACACAGCTGACTCGAACCTGGCTATTCCCTTCCCTTAAAAGTGTTTTCATTTTATATCAACAAAAACTATTTATGATCATATTGGATCATAGGTAATTAGGAAAAAAATCTGGTGTGAAACACTCACACAACTTTCACTTACTCCAGTTTTCCAAATTGTACCTAATTGACAAATTTGTTACCAAATTTGATGAAATTTTTTTGGAGTTCGTCGAAAACTGAATCAAATGTCCAGTAACAGCGAACTTCCGGTTTACTAATTTTCTTTTTCGAGAAAATACCAGAAAACTGAAAAATACATTTCAGTAAAAACGCACTTCCGGTCATCCGATTTTTTCAAACGCACAATTTCACAGCGCATTTAATTCTAATTAATATTATTTAGGTGACAGAATTGTATAGTAAACTGAAATAGCACTTTAGAGGAAAACGTAACCCCACCCCTCCCCAAAAAGTGCCCTTAAATGAATTTTTCCAGAAAAATGTTTTAAATAAAAGTCGTAGATCTTTGCATGTGTAGCTGATATTCCAAGTTTAAAGAAAATCGTCGGAGCCATTTTTGAGAAAATTATAAAAAAGTGACAAAACCATTTAGTAAAGTGGTACTTCCGGTAGAGGAATTTTGACCGCTGACCTACTGTCAGATCCCATGGTGATACATAAATGGAATATCAAGTTTGAACTTTCTGCCATTTTTCGTTTGATCTATGCTGTCACATACATTCACACACACACACACACACACACACACACACACACACACACACACACACACACACAGACCATTTGCTAAAAACCACTTTTTTGGACTTAGAGGACTTCAAAACGGTTGTTTTCTGTGAAAATCGTTATCGAAAATTTGGCACGTTTACAGTACTTCCTCTTACTAAGGAAGTAAGAGAAAGTAAAAGTTATGTATATAATATATATATATATATTTTTTTAAATGAACGAAATATTTTTCTATTGAGTCCTGACAATAACTGTATGTTATAAAATGTGAGCTTGGTTTTCCTTTTCATCAAGATGCTTCTCATTTGTGGAACATCTTTTTGGTGGACAACACATGCTTCTTTCTCTCAGCACATTTACCTGTTAAGTTGACAGAGAATGTACATAGAACTACTTAGCTTTATCTAAGGTCTGTTATTTTATCCATCTTAGCATGCATATTCACTTTGTTCCTGACCGGTTTCGGATTTTCATCCATCGTCAGAGCAAATCCACCAAGTTTGTGTAGGAAGTTCATTTCAACGCAGTGTTTCTGTTACAGTCACATTTGTTGGTTTGTTGGTTATATATGGGGTGGGGGGAGTTAAAGGTTATTTTACTATGTCTCTGTGTTTATCTAAGGTGTATGAAGAGCCTGAGCATAAGACACTTTCTCCTCCAATAACCATAAATTTGGTTTCACCTGATCTGGCAGATCCTGCCAATGCCATATCTCTTGATAACTGTGTTATGGCATCTTGAATAACTCTCCTGAACTTCTTCCTATGCCGTAAGCGAGGAGTAAGTAGTTGATGCTGATATTATTTCTTGCGGAGAGCATTTGGTCTAATTAGAAATAATTACTATAACTTTGTTTGGTTTATTGGACTTAAAAACTTTTACAAAATATGAGAGTCAGAATTAAATGACCAAAAGTCCTAATATAATATGTATAAAACAATTTATTATACAGTATCGAGCTTTCGACCTGAGAGCCAGGTCATTCCCAAGATTACACAACTAGATTAAAACAACATGGCTTATTAGAACTTTTAGTCATTTAATTCCGACTCTCATATTTTGTAGAAATAATAACTATTCAATTATTTAGAAAATTGTATATAATAGTGTATAATCTATTACACATTTATTCGATTGACATATTTTCTTTACTTCATTTAGTAATGATTATATAAATTTTTCGAAAATTGTCAATTTTTTTATTACTTCCCTGTTGCCTTATTTTGGCTTTAAGGAACTAGATACATAAACACACGAATTATAAACGAATACAAAGATTTATTAAGAATCACTCACAAAAGATTGAACAGTGTTATATATAAGAAATGGCAATAAAACTATTTTAAGAAAGAAAATTCGCAGACAGTACACGAAAGGGATTCTTGTCACACAAAACATAGATACACACGTTCTCTCTTATTCTGAATAACCTACCCCTTCTAGCGATTTTTCTTTTTTATCGATCTCATGATTTTTCTACATTCCTGACCCAAAACTTCGACAATTTTCGAAAAGTTATACAAATGTAAGTGGGTTGAATAAAAATTCTTCAGTTCATAATAACTAAATTTATTAAAAATAAAAATTTTAAATCCAATTTTGATTCTATAATTTTGCTTCTTCTTATCAGAGTTTTCGAAAGGGCCAATGTTAATGAAGTGGCTTTGATGTCGAATATAGATAGACAGCTTACGACTCGTCTAGTCTTTGTACAGCTTATTGAACAGTTTTTAATCACTTTGTTTGTAGGGTATCTTAATTCGTAAACTTCAAAAGTTTTTGTATATATTTCTTTATTTTCTGATTTTATATATATATATATATTTTTATTTACATTCTTATATATTTATCTTAAAAATATTATATATTTATTTTAAGTTATTATCAACAATGATTCCTTCAACCTATCCGATTGTTATTTTGCAGTGTTTTTTTATTTTTCGGTATTCCAAATTTAAAGAACCATTAGAAGAAAAATGAATATATAGTGTTCAAATGAATATAAGAGTATAAAGTTGCGAAACTGTAGTTGGCTGTAGTGAGTGACTTGGTGGCTAAACATTGATCGATTAAACTTAACATAGAGTTCACATCAGAATGATGGAGTATAAGAGCGGTTGTTGTTTGCTATATACTCATCACTTCCTGTGTTCCTCAAATTACTGGCTATGTCTTTTCTCCTTGCTTTATCTGCTCTATCTTAAACATATATATATCCATATATCCATATATGTTGTTTACTTTTAGTAAATTGTTGTTCAGATTCCAAATTTTAGACTTCTAATTTGATGGCAACTTATTCTGTTGACGTACAGCATAATAATGATATATAATGATCTATAAGGGAACTAATTAGCTGTCTATGAGTAACTCAACATAAAAACATGAAACAAAGACAACAAAAAAATATAAAAAAATGATTTACGATAACTATAGATCAATTATAGAAAAAAAATCAGATATAAAAGGCCCTTCCTTCGCTGGCGATACTTTCTAAATCACCACAGAGGTGGTGAGGAGTCAAGTAGCTATCCAGACAGGCAGTAGAATGATTACACCGTAGTCCATTAGACAACGCCAATAATATTAAACAAACATTTAACGTCACAGATCTTCAGAATTCCATAAATAAAGTTCCAACTAAAAATGATAGATTAATATCTTTGCTACCAGCATGCCAAATTTAACAGACATTTTTCGAGAAAATTATTCTGTAAAGTCGAATCAAATTTGAAATTCTAGCAATGCTTTTAATTAGGCATTTGAACGATTTTCCTAAGCAAGATGATTCTAGTGAAAGATATTGGTATTTATATATCTAAATAGCATACAATGTTTAAACAAAATCGTTGGAGCCATTTTTGAGAAAATCGCATAAAATAAAATAAAAAACTGGTGTGAAACAATCACACAACTTTCTCTTATTCCAGTTTTCAAATTTGTGATTGACAATTTTTATAGTTAGTAATAACAAATTTAGTGAAATTCGTCGGTGTTTTTATAGAAAAACTAAAAACTGAAAAAATTGTTCAGAAAAAACACTCACTTCCGGTTTACTAATATTTTTGAAACTTGGAATTTTGGCATTCGATTTATTTCTAATTAATTTTGTCTAGATAAATTGTATAATCAATTAGGATAGCACTTTAAAGGCAAACATAAGCCTACCCTTCTCCAAAAAGTGTTTTCAAATGCATTTTCCTGGAGAAATGTTTCGAATAAAAATTGTACATCTTTGTATATGTAGTTTGTGTATACCAAGTTTGAAGAAAATCGTTGGAGCCATTTTCGAAAACACCGCGAAAAAGTGAAAAAAATTATTCAGTAAAGTGGTACTTCCGGTTGAGGAATTTTGACAGATAACGTACTGTAGGATGTCATGGTGATACCTAAACGGAATATCAAGTTTGAACTTTTTGCATTTTTTTCCTTTTTGAGCTATGCTGTTCACATACACACACACACATATATACACACACAAACACTGAGACCCTTTTCTAAAACCCATTTTTTTTTGGACACAGGGGACCTCAAAACGGATATTTCCGGGGAAAACTCGATATCGAACATTTGACGCGATTACAATACTTCCTCTTACTAGGAGTAAGAGAAAGTAAAAATCAGTAAAGGATTTAAGTGGCACTTTTGGTTAGTATCTAAATATAATACCAAGGTGAGATTCCTATGATCTGTTCATTTTTGAGATATTTTGTTCTTACACATACACACACACACACACACACACACACACACACACACAGTTTGCTAAAAACATTTTTTTTTATACTCAGGGTACCTCAATATATATGTATTTTCGGTGAAAACTCAGTTTGAAAATTTCACATAACAATATTTTCTTTTAATAATTACGAGTAAGGGAAAGTAGAACATTACCACACACATAATATGTGATTGAAATATTCCTAGTTAATGTATAGAAATTTATAACGAATGCTACATATTGTAGCATTAGAAAAGTTTGTGCTTTCATCAACTATCTATATTAAATAAAAAGTTTATTGTTTACTATAACTATAAAGTTTACCAGTAGACTGGTTGATGTTATAGTACCAATTATATTGCAGGAACTTTAGTCAAAATTTTAAAATTGTATGTCTTTTGATTTAATAAACTGTTTTTACTCCTTTCAAACAACTGTCTATAAAATAAAATATAAATATTTATAAAACGTATATATATTTAGTAATGCAATATATTCACACATTGACCGTGTATACAAATAGCTTCACAGCATTCATTCTTACGGATGAGCGTAGTTGGTTGTCCGTCCAAGTTGCTCATCCGGGGACCGGACAAGGTGTGGTGACGTTGCTGTGTCTTTCACAGAACTTTTTCAGGCATCTGGTTGGATATCTTATACTGGACATTGTGGTTTAAGGGGACATCTCTGCGTAATGGGGCTCATGCCGGATCCATTTTTTAGAGCCTGTGAGACAGAGGAGGAAACACCCATCCATCTTGACAGATTGCTTGGGTTGTGAGGAAATTAGGTTCAAGACCCTTTGGTCGGAACAGGATGTCTGTGGAAGAGCTTAGGATATTTCCCTTTAAGGTTATTGTCCGATTTGTTGAATTAGACCTGGGTCTGGATATTTGTTCTAGACCGGGTTTGTTGTTGTATTTCTTGGGGTTGCTATATGGGCCCGGAGAGGCTTTGGATAGCATAGGGTTTGGTCCCTCCCCTCAGATAAATAATAATAATAATAATAATTGAGGATATTATTACACATTTCTCCCAGATTAAAAAAATAAGTGGAGCTGAATATCTTCTCCAGGGAAATCGCAGACAATACAGATAAGGTTTTTCATGTCTCATTATATTATATATTAAATAAAACAAAAAAAATTTATAGTTCTCGAATTTTATCATTGGCAGAAAATTTGGTGTTAGACAGATTATCTTTAAATTGGATATTAACAAGATGGAGACAAAAAAAAAAAAAAATTGATTGGGGAAACCCATAAAAACTCACTATGCATGTTCTTGTAACAAAATAAACTGAGTTCCACACTCAACTGATTAGGAAATATTATGATAAAAAGTATCTATAGCTTTTTAAATTCACAAAGTAACAAACTGTAGAACTGCCATTAAACAAGTTTTGTTGAACATTTGTTACAAAAAATAATCGTTACAGTCGTTTTGGAGAAAATTTCTGAAAAACTAAAAAACTTATTCTGTCAAGTCGTACTTCCGGTTAGCCAGTTTATTTCCATTTTGAAATTCTACCAATGCTTGTAATATATATTAAATATTATATAGGTGTGAGAACCATATATTGTACTGAAGTAGTAATTTAAAGAAAAGCTTAACGCTTACCGTTACCCTCAAGTACACCCACAAAAAACAATATTCTCCTAGGGAAGAAGTTTCATATAAAAGTGATAGGTATTTATGTATGTAGATAGTATAAATTTAAAAGTAAAAAAAAATTATAGATAATCACGAAAAAAAAAAAAGCTTAAGTAAAGTCGCACTTCCGGAATTAACGGATTTTGTCCGAAATCTTCTTTTAGATGCGGTGGTAATACCGAAATGTAATATCAAATCTGAACTTCCTGTTAGTTTTGTTTTGTTTTGTTTCTGAGATGGTTTGTTCACACACAGATACGTTTGCTAAAAAAACTTTTCTATTTTCCCTCCTTCAAAATATGTATTTCCGGTTGAAAACTCAACTTAGAAAAAGTGTCATGATTACAAGAAGTTCCTCTTACCAAGGAAAAACCTCTTCCTTGTTAGAGCTTTGTGTGTTCAGAGTGAGTGTTAGAGTCAAATTGCTAGAAAAAGCATTTTGTAATACAATTTAGACCTACATGCAATGCTTGAAGAAGATGAAAAACTGTATAATAAAGTGTTAATAATTGAAATATATTATTTTAATTATAAATATTTTATATTATAATATTATTATAAATATTAATATCTTAATAACATTATAAATAATTTTATAAGTAATACAGTGATACATGTTGTTTACTTCATTGTTTGTACGCAAGTTACGTTGTTACTGTTATATCTTAATACTTGGCAACTTTCATTACTAATTTAATTACTAGGTTTAAATTTGAACTACTATCTATTTAGTTTATATAACAAAACTTGCTCCTTTCCTCCAGGGAGATATAGATTTGTCAAACATGTTTACACTGTTCTTCTTCTAGTTTTAACTTTATTATACCACAGTTTACCTATACACATTATTCTACGGCATTCTATACGAGTGTAAGTTCCATTTTAATTACATTATAGTTGTTATACTATGTTTTTTTTTTTTACATCCATCATTTTATATTATATATGTCATCTGATTTTATTAATAGTTTTACCCATTTTGACAGGTATATTTTTACTTTCTCTTACTACTTCTATTAAGAAGAAAATATTGCGAACATGTCAGATTGTCGAAATTTTGTTAGCACTGGTAAATACATGTTTTCAGATCCCCTGAGAAGAAAAAAAAAAATTTTTTTAGCCACTGTTCTATGTGTGTGAGAGAGAAATATAAACAGAGATTGTGAGAGAGAGAACAAAATATTAAGTAAACAGAAAAATGTTTCATATACCTAAATATTTTAGCTCATTATATGTGTAGTTGGTAACTTTTAAAGAAAAACCCGTGGAGTATTTTTAGGAAAATAACAAAAATACTATAAAAAAAAAAAAAAAAAAAAAAAAAAATCTGTTCAGTAAACGAAATAGGTCTACCGTTTAGACCAAAATCTTATTTTGTCGGACAACGTTAATGTCTGAGTCTGAGAGGAAGTATTACGATCATGTCAAATTTTCGATATTGTGTATTCACCGGAAATATATGTTTGGATATCTCTTGAATATGAATAAATGTTTTTAGCGATGTCCTGTGTTGTGTTGTGTGTGTGTGTGTGTTCGTGAAAAAATGTCTCAAAAACAAACAATAGTAGGAACTGGCACAAACTGTACTGACGTCATTAGGTACTATCACAGCATCTGACGCAGAGATTTCTGGCAAACTCCATCACATGGAAATTGGAACTTTATTATTGAAAGTTTTTTTTTTTTTAAATCAGCAAATAGCTCTTCAAAATGGACTTTCTTTGAAATTTGTAAACTATCCTACGTACATTAATGTCTGTCACTTTTATTTGTAACATTTTCTGAAAAATAAAAAGAAGAAGATTTTAGGCAGTTTTGCAGAATTTGGGAGCTATATTTCACATGTTATCTGGGGGTTGGTTTAATATTGTTGGCCTTCTCTTCTGGACTACAGTGTGATCACTTCTCTTACCTGCCTGGATAGATTTTTGTTACCACACCCCAGTACTAATATTTATTTGTTGTGGTGGTTGGTTCCGCAGAGCTGGAAAGCATCAGAGATATTTTCCGTGGTAGCCTGCTTCATTTTGTGGTCATCGACCGGTTTCGGGCGTTCGCCCATCTTCAGGTGCGTTTTTCACACAGTGTGACAACACAGACTTGCACAGAGCAGGAGAAGGCACAGAACAGGAGTTAGTGTGAAACTAAGTTGCTCTGTGCAAGTCTTTGTTGTCACACTGTCTGAAAAACGCATCCTGAAGATGGGCGAACGCCCGAAACCGGTCGATGACCACAAAATGAAGCAGGCTACCACGGGAAAATGTCTCTGATACTAATATTTATGTTATAATAAAGCAGTAAAATTTGAATTTTATATAAATTGTAATATAACTGAAAGAAAAAAATCATGTGCATGAATGCAACTTTACATTACATTTTGGGTCATTTTAACGTAATTTTGTTACCCCCCCCCCAAATGTACATACAATTGGCTACAAAAGTTTTATTATATTTGTGTGAAGCATGTTTGAATGTAATTGAATAAATTTTTTAATAAATCTATAAAATGAATGTAATAATTTCCATAATAACCACCACGGGTGGTGTGAAAAAACCTTTTGAAAATGGATTGTGTTTCTATTTACCTGAATTTAGTTAGTAGTGAAGTGGGTAGACCCCTCTGAATACGTAAGAGAATACTGATTAAAAGGTAACCCTTCTAAATAAAGCGCCTCTAAAGTAAAGAACAGGGTTAATGTTATCTAGAGTTTCCCGGCTGTGTTGGTAGAGATCTATAGTGTGGAAAACCCATAGGGGGGGGGACATTGTGGTCATAGAAGGGTATCTTCCCCTTCATTATGAAATATATACCTTCCGCTGTGGTAAGTTAAGGACCGGTTTTGTGAGAAACTGAAGAAATAATAGATTGCACGTGTTTGTTAATTTAATGAATTGTTTTAGTTATCTGCGAGGAAATTGCCATATAACTCTTATTGTTATACCTGTAGAAACTTCAGGATTGGTTAGAGATTTATAATTTTGTCTCACTTTTTTTTTCAGTTTTTCCACCTTAACTCGATTAATTCTCTTAATGTTTTCAAAAGTATTGTGTAAGTGTCTTACTTTTTGAAATCAAGTTTTCACAGGGAATCCATGTTTCGAGATCCATTGAATTCGAAAAAAAAAATCTTGATATGAACATTCATACGACTTCTTTTTATCACAGACATTTTCCGTGTTAGCCTGCTTCATTTTGTGGTCATCCATCGACCGGTTTCGGGCGTACGCCCATCTTCAGGATGCGTTTTGTCAGACATTGTGATAACACAGACTTGCACACAGCAAATTCAGTGTACACATTCTATAAGTCTATAAGCCCAAGTAAACATCGTGAACGCTGCAATTTAAAGAAAAAATTTCTAGATTAAATTGTATTAATTGGAGTAAGAGAAAATCGTGTGAGTGTTTCACACCAGTTTTTTTTTTAAATTTACTCGCACAATTTTGATTTCGTTATTTAACAACAAATTTATCTGTCTAGTATAATTTTGAGAAAGGTTTTTGAACGCTTTCCTTCCTTCGTGTTATCAAATAATCTACTTGAAAGACCTTAATCCACTTAAAGGTCAAAACAGCCCAGTTAATTATACCTAGTTAATTTAGAGTTGAATAAGTTAGCATAATTCTGCCCTGCAGACAAACCTTCCATGATATGGATTAGTAATTGGGAGAATGGTTGAAAATGCATTATCGCATGTAACTTCATCATTGTTGTTGTGCATATTATGAATGAAATTCTAGCAATCATCTCCATAATTATAGTTTATTTGAAAAGTTTTTTTGTTCAGGTAAAACTATATATTCACTTCTTTAGTAGTTTAGTGTATTATTATAAGAAAGAGGGCGGCGCGTGTAAGAGAGAATTTTGTATCATATTAATGGATTAGCGTTTTTTGTTTTGTTTTTTCTTTTACTTCCTCTTATTGTCAGTAAGAGGATGTATTACGATCGTGTCAAATTTTCAATATCACTGGCATAGCCCAAAAAACGAGATATCTCTCAAACTTGACATTCTGTTTGGGTATCTCGATAGCTTAAATTAGGATTTTTACTTTCTCTCCTAGTAACAGGAAGTATTGTTTTCAATGAAATAATGCATTTTATTTTCTTAATACGAAATTTTATCACCATAAATGAAATTTTCACTTTCTTTTCTGTTACTGAAGAGGAAGTAAACAAAAGATCTTGTCAAATTTTCGAAATTGAATTTTCACCGGAAATACACGTTTTGGGGAGGGGACTCCTGAAAACGAAAGAAGAGAAACGTATATTAGCGAATGGTCTGTGTGTGTATCCACATGCAACAGTAAGGTTTTCGTCAAAATTTATCAACCGGAAGTGTCCGCTTTATTGAATTTTTTTCTTTAGTTTTTTTTTTTTTTTTTTACATTTTTTTCAAACACGGCTCCAACGATTTTCTTGAAAATTCGTATTCATATATGCATAAATACCTATTACTTTTCTTTGAAACATTGGGAAAGAGGAGTTTTTGCTTGAAAAAATTTAATTTAAGTAATTCTAAGGATTTTGTTGCGTTAAATTGCAAATATTATATGATGTTGGTTCAGTGTTATTGGCGCTTTCTTCTGGACTCCAATGTAAATCACTTCTACTACTGCCTAGGTAGGTTACTGTCTATAATAGAGTTGTTGAGGAGAGAAATTAGGTTTGATTAAATGAACGAGATAAGAAGACACTAATATAATGTAGCTAAGTTTGCAGTAACTGCACTGGACTTTATAATGAAAGTAATAGAATGAATGGTGTGAGTAAAGATATGACACGATGCGATGTACAGTTATATGATTGTATTAGATATCCTCTAGATAGATTCCCACTGGTTTATATACACAGGTTCTCCAACTCTAGCCTGCCTAAGTCAGAGAGTAGTCTCTGTTAACCAGAGAGGGCCTCTCTTCTCTCTGCTGTGGTTGCATTATCTTTGCGGTACCATAACACTGTCCCCACCACCATATGGTGTATGTATAGTTAAAGCACCATTTTAGTACAATGTTTAGTTTTACGTCCTATATATTAGTAATATAGATTCGAAACATTGGTAGAATTCCCAAATTTGAAGAAAATCGGTTAACCGGAATTGCAACTATACAGTTAAGTTTTGAGTTGTTTGGAATTTTTTCGAAAATGGCCATAACAGATTTTCTTTAAAGTTGGAATACTGTGTACACAGATCCTATTCAAAACGTATCAGTTTTATTCGAAACATTGGGGGGGGTGGGATTATTTCTCGTAATTTTGTGGAATTTGACGCTATAAATTTCAAATGTTATATGGGTCTGGTTGAAAATCTTCTGGATTAGATTGTAATCACTTCTACTATCTGTCAGGGTAGATAGTTGTCCTCCCACCACTTCCATATTTATGTTAGGAAAAATTGATAAAATATGAATTTAAAAAAAAATTGTCATTATATAATATAATAATTGTATTAGCAGCAATATATAATAAAGTCATGAGAGTGTCTCATACCAGATTTTTTTTTTTTTTTTTTTGTCAATTTTGTGTAGCGTTTAGATATGTATGTATAATGTGGTTGTTGAAGGAGAGAAATGGTCTCGTTTGACTGAACAAACAAAATATGGCTAACACTGTATAATATAAAAAGTGACACTGACTTCTTGGACTTTACACTTGAAAATGGTGGAGTATGGTAGAGTGGTATAGGGTAATGACACATAGTGACTGGCGAGTGACCTCAGTTGTATGAACTGTCTTGTTTAACTAACTCCTATCGCTGTCTTTATGTAGTTTCTGCCACTCTAGTCCGAGAGAGTGATCCTGTCATTTTGCCTCTCTTTCTCTGCTAGAATCCTCTCTTTTGATCCCGTAAGAGGATCCGTAGCAGAGAAAGAGACACAAAATGACAGGACCACTCTCTTTGGATCCTATTGCAATATGCCTATGATTTGTGCGGTAGATGTGCGATTAGTATGCCAGAGTGGTAGTTGGCCCAGCAGTTGATAGTAGGTAGTACGTAGGAGATAGGATAGTGGAGTAGATAGTGTAATGTTTTGGTGTGATGATGTGTGTGTATTTGTAGTAGCTGGTTGTGTAGCACGAGCGGTTTCGTATTAGGGCTTGTAAGTATGTAAGTATAAAAGAGAATGAAGTATTAGTAATAATTAAGAAATCACCACTGTTTTATAAATAAATATATTATTCTTTAAGAGAAATTAAGCACTTTGAATATCACAAAAGCTTATAATAATTTCTTATAACTTAATACTGGTATAGCTCTGATGTTTCCACCTTGATTTTTAGAAAAAGTCTGTCTTTAAAAGAATTTCTTCTCTTTGTTCCTTCATTTCCTCCCCTGGCCATAATTCTTCTTGAACCGTACCAGTAACTGGACTTGTTATACCTGGCTTGCCCTTTTGCAAGGGAATCTCACATTTCTGATTTTTTTATAAATTAATATTATTTCCAAGTTTCTTGCATCCATCACAGTAGTAAGCTAAGGGTTATTTAATCGGGGTTTCATAATATAGTTGTAAGTGTGTGTTATATAGTTGCATAGGTATATATATATATATAACCGTCATAGGTTACATAGGTATTATATATATATTGACGGGGTAGTGTTGTATTAGTCTGGGTTATAGGATAGTTGCATAATAGAGTGTATAGTTATATAGTGCATAATTTGTCCTATATAGTTTGGTAAATTATAATAAATATATAATTTCCAAGTGTGACCTACTTTGGGCTCCTCGGCCAATCCTTGCAAATTGGCCTTACAATTGTATTTGAAAAGCACGGACTGATGAAGTTTTTGCCTGGCAATATGAGTTGAAATTTATAAAATTAAACATACTTTTTTTAACACTGTTAAAAGTACATGAAAAACGCATTTAATCATGAAAGAAGAGATTTAAAGTCATGCCGTATATTTGCTTTTTTGTATATATCTATAAATAACAGTTTTATTGAAATAAAAACAATGAATTTAGTTGTATACCAGTTAGCCCACATAAACATTGCGTGAACATGGATTTTAACAAGATTCTGGGAAACAGCTACGTCATACTTGTCTCTAATAAAATATAATAAATTTTATTATTTCACCAACTGTACAAACTAAATCTTTAATAAAATGCCTTCTTTAAAAAAAAAAAAAATTGTCAATTATGACTGTAAAAATTGTTATGGGTTGCCGGTGGCCGTGTCTTCCCTGCAGCAAAATCTTGAGCCAACTCTTCTTGAGCTATACTTCACATGACATGTAACATGTCTCCCTTATCACAAGCTATAAAACTTACCCCCTACAGGAGTGTCTAGGCTAACATCTAGGAAATTAGGAAAGAGAATTTATTAAGGGGAACTAGCGGGGATTCAGACTTGCGCACAGAACAATCAAGAAAACATCATCACCAACGCTTTAAGCTACCACATTTTTTCTATATCAATACTGTAAAGTTTTTGCATTACTCAATTTATACTTATTTAATATATTCTCTCACCACAACAGAAAATGAACCAGTAATTCTTCTTTTCTGAAAAATAAGACTCAATGGCTTTTCATGGTTGACTTAATAAATCTCAGTTTATCTCTTTTTGTACTTTATTACTATGAATATTTGATGAAATTCGTTAAATATATAAATTTTAATATGGTATTTAATTGAGTATTGTTTCAAAAAGTTCATATAAAGTTTATATAAAAGAGAAGGGATTTTGATGTGTAGGTCAGGTTATCCTGGAGATACTGATATATTATGAAAGGGAGGAGATCTGTTTTGATTCTGTTCATGGTAATTAGAGATTTATATTATGAATATTAATAAAGCTAGCCGACACTGTTTTACTATAGGCATGTGATTGTGTGTGTGTGTGTGTGTGTGTGTGTTTTGTATGTGTTTGTATATGCCGCCACCGGATAAAGGTCCCCATAGTGAAAACGGATAATCTACTATGATGACGTGGGGAGTACGGATGAAGGTATATGAGTCCTCTCTCTTTCTCTCCCTTCTTCCTTCCCCTTTCCCCATCACTGCCTACAATGAGAGAGAGAGAGGGGAGATTATTTCCACCCGCTCCCACCATAGATCCAATCTCATCTCTTCACATCTTACTATGCTCATGTTTAATACGAGTATATAAGTAAAATGCCTACTACCCTACTTAGTTAGTAACTTTATCTTCCAACATATTTAATATAGCATACAAGAAGGTATCATCGTATAATTGCATTTCCTAACTTCCTTTCTCTTAGTGCACAAATAAAAATACATATTGCGTTCGTATCAAATTCTCACCGGAAATACTTCCATAGGATTCATTAAGGAGGAAAAAAGTATTTAGCGATAAAAACAAAATATACTCGTATAAAAAAGATGCGTATATGTGGACTAGATAGTTCAACATGAAAATTACCAAATCTGTCAAATTTTCGATATCGAGTTTCCACCGGAAATACATACTTTGAGATTCTCTGAGTCGGAAAAAGTGGGTTTTTAGAAATTAGTCTCTCTCTCTCTCTCTCTCTCTCTCTCTCTCTCTCTCTCTCTCTCTCTCTCTCTATATGTGTGTGTGTGTGTGTGTGTGTGTGTGTGTGTGTAAGAATTACTCAAAAATCTGGCGTGGAAACACTGAACCACTTTCTCTTACTGCAATTAATATAGTTAATATAAAATTGAAATTTTTCTTTAAACTTGGCATAAATAGAAATTTTTACTCAGACATATACCTTACATAAGTATAGAGGTAGGTTATAGGGTATGTAAATATTGGCTGGCCCCAAATGCAAGGTAGAAATTTGAAAAAGTAATATCCGGCAATTATTAGCATTCCAAGGTTAAATGTACGTATATCAATCATTGCAGTGATTTTCAAGAAAATTCCAAAAAATTCTGTAAAGTCACACGTCTGTCTGTCTGGTTATCCGATTTCTACATTACTTCAATATTGTACAAAATTAGAACCATGCATTGTACTGAAGTGGTACTTTAGAGGAAAGATTCCTGCACCCCTCCCCCAAATAAATTTTCCTAGGAAAAAATAAAGTTTCCAATAAAAGCGATGGACATTAATGTATCTGTAGATAGTTTATACATTCCAAAGAATATCCATTTTGAGGATTCGTTAACGAGAAAATCGCAAAAACTGAAAGAAAAACAAACAACATTCAAAAGTAATGGAATGGCCCAGTTTGAGCTTACTACAACTGTTTGTTGTTTGAGACTAATTTTTCATAAACGTTATACATACGCTAAAAAATCTTTTCTCGTATTTATGAGACCTCCAAACGTTTATTTCCTGTAAACCACTCAATTATAAGCGGACGGTTACCTGACCGCTGTTCACTGTGGTTTATTTATTCACTATTCTCTGTGATGTTGAGTGGTGTTCTCAAAGTTTTATTTTCCTAAAATATACATAAGTTTAAGTTGTAATGTTTTGAAGATTTTTCAACATTTCTTATGTTTATGCCTTGATAAAGACAATATATTTGTCGAAACGTTGGCAGAAATTTAAGTATTTTTTATTTTTAAAAAAAGACCGAATCTCACTACCCTTATCCATCATTTCGACGAGCGTTTTAACCTGTTCTCTTCTATTGAAGAAATGCAAAACAATTCAATTTGTACTGTACTAAATTATTTCTGGAGGTTTTGAATTGAAATAGGTAGATTGTATTATTTGATTTGCAAATTTCCATTCATAATTTTAAATAAATCTTTTAATTTTTTCACGGAATATTGTTAACTTATAATTAATTTTTAATTAATAAGAGGACATTTTACTTAATTAAAGGAAATATTATTATAATGATCATGGTATCAGAGAGTTTCGATATTGAGTTTTAACTTGAAAATAAAGATTTTGAATGAAAAAGAAGAAGAAGAATAAAAGAAGATTTTGATTTGTATGAAAAGGTATTTTCTCAGAAATAATTCTAACTCCACACTTAGTGGCGTAAACCGTGGGCGGACTTAAATGACGCCAAGCTACTAGAAAGCTTTTGCTGTGGGCGGAGCTTAACATCCATTAATGTACCACGACTAAGTTGCCGAGCTATATACCACCTTCCCAGCCAGCCCCTTCACACTGTGTATATATGTATACGCAGAATTGGAAAACAGGAAGTCGTAGAAACATCAGTAGTGATTTTTTTTTTTTTTTTAAGAATCATCAAGTTAGTGTGAGAATTACACACTAATTCGTCAACCAGATAGATGTTGCGATTTTCTCGAATATTTTGATGAAGGAATTTTGCTGCTTAAAAAACAAACGTTGTAAATGACAGTTATGCAGGACTGAACTCGATTCAAGTAAATCTGATTATGTCACTAAACTTCTTTAACTTACTTAACTTAATCCGGATTTTCCCTCTATGAGTTTCCGTCAGATCACCTGCTGTCTCCTAACCTTCCTACTCCATCACTCCACCCTCTCTCAAAGCTCGTCCCGCCATCTGCTGGTCGATTTCCTATTCCCATCTCCTCGCCGATCTTCCCCTTCCTCTATTCCTCGAAGGGTTCCACTTCACTACTTCCTTCGGCCATCTGCCGGGGCAGCTACCTCCTAAGGCCCCCCTACCACTTAACCTCTGAAGTTCTTTTAATTAATAAAAATCTGGTGTGAACACTCGCACGACTACAAATTTAATACAGCCATAAGATTCACAAAGTTGCTTTAATTTTCGAGAAATATTTTCCTCATAAATAATTATAGAGGGTGGGTGCGACAAGTAACTGTCCAGACAGGTGATAGAAGTGATTACACTGAAGTCCAGTAGAGTAACATCGAACGCATCTGTATATTATTTGAAATTGAACGTCATACATTCCTCAGAACTCCCTAAGTATTTTTTTATTTTGGAAACGTGTTTCAAATACAAGTGATACTTTCATATCTGTGAAAATACCATTCCAAGTTTAAAAATCTGGTTGAAACACTCACACAACTTTCTTTACTCCAGTTCTCAAAATTATAATTTTATAGTTTGTGTACCAAATTAAATGAAATTCGTCGAAAACTGAAAAAGGGGTCCAGTAAAAGCGCACTTCCGATTTACTAATTTTCTTGAAACTCGGAATTTTATACATCTATTTATTTTTAATTAATTCTCTTTGGATGGAAGAATTGTATAATCAACTATGATAGCTCTTTAGAGAAAAACAAACCCCACCCCTCCTTCAAAAGTGCACTTAAATGAATTTTCCCAGAGAAATGTTTTAAATAAAAGTTGTAGATCATTGTATGATTAGTTTATATAAGAAGTTTGAAGAAAATCGTCGGAGCCATTTTTGAGAAAATCGCGAAAAAGTGAAAAAATCATTTAGTAAATTGGTAATGTAAACGCACTTCCGGTTATCCGATTTTTTTGAAACTCGGAATTTCAACAACTTATTCAATTCTAATTAACATTATTTAGATGATAGAATTGTTTAATAAACTGAAATAGCACTTTAGATGAAAACCTAACTCCACCCTTCCCCGATAACTGCCCTTCAATAAATTTTCCCAGAGAAACATTTCAAATAAAAGTAGTAGCTCTTTGTATGTGTAGTTGATATATAACAAGTTTGAAGAAAATCGTCGGAGCCACTTTTGGAAAAATCGCAAAAAAGTAAAAAAAAAAACAACAAGTAAAATGGTACTTTCGGTTGAGGAATTTTGACAGATGACTCATCGTCTGACGCCATGGTGATACCTAAACGGAATATCAAGTTTCAACATTCTACAGTTTTTCGTTTTTGAGCTATGCTGTTCACATACACACACACACACACAGACCATTTGCTAAAAACCACTTTTTTGGACTCAGGGGACCTCAAAACGGATATTTCCGGTTAAAACTCGATCTCGAAAATTTGACACGATTGCAAAAAACGTATGACCGTTAGAAAGAAATTAAAAAAATAAATATCGATTAACCAATTTCTTTCAAATTTCAAAATCTAGCACTACATTTATTGTATCTTCATATTATGTAGGTGGTAGAACCGTACATTTTACTGAAGTGGAAAATATTAACATTCCTGCTCTCACAGAACACTCAAAAAACTAATTTTCCCGGATAGATGCTTCATTTATAAGTGTGATAGTAATTTTAGTGTATAGATAAGAATAATATACGAAATTTAAAGAAAGTCGTGTAATTAAAAAATAAAGCACTTCCGGTTGATAAGTTTTGATCAGATCCTTATTGTCACATGCGGTTCTCCATGGGAACCTCTAAACAGACTCACCATGTTTCAGCTTTCTGCGATTTGTTGTCTTTGAGATAATTTGGTCACACACACTTAGAACTTTTCTTCGTATACAGGGGATCCCAAGGCATATATTTCCGGTTAAAAATCAATTCGAAAATTTGACAAGATCGTAGTACTTCCTCTCTTTCTTTCCCAGGAATAAGAAAAATTAAAATTTTTAAAAGAAAAACTTTTTTTAAAGAATAACATAATATTCTGTGAATTTCATTCGTTTTTATTCTTATTAATTATAATAAAATAGAAAACTATAAACGATTTTTCAGTGAGTTTCGTTTAATTTTAGAGTTTTGAATATGATAATAGAAACCACATAATATAATTTAAATATCATGTAATATTAAAATAAACTTAGAATCATATATATGTATTATTAGCAAGTGTGCTGTTTTTATTGATCCGTTTTATTTTAACAAACATACTGGCCCAGTTCATCTGAATTTCCTGTCCTCTAAATGTTAATATTAAATATTCGTTGTATGTTATATGGACTAGACATGTCGCTTTGTTTTAGAGATTTTTATTTTTTTTTATCACTAATGTAGGTCATGTTCAGCTGCAGGGGTCACATTCAGTTTCTGATACAAATCAGAGCTACATACATAATAAATATTATTGTGGATTTGTCTTATCTGGCGGTCGGATCGGTGCGATCGGTCCACGCTAACCGCTACTATGAAAACTTTGTTGGGGGATCCCACCGCTCTTTGTGGAGGTGAAAAATCTAGCAGTGAAAGCTGAATTAATAGTTATTTAAACAGAAAAATAGAATTAATAGGTAGGTTTTGGCAGGGAAAGCGATATGGGCATTCTACCCATTCATTCCGTGATGCTTTTAAAAATAAAAATCTTTCTTATAGGTTTTATTTCTTAAAGGATGTTTAAATACTTTTGTTTTTCTTCGTTTTTATAATGTCAGATTGCCTTGTAACCTGCAATATATATATAAAAATGTTACCCATATTAACTTTTAATTAAAGTACACTATTATTCATCAACTTTAAAATAAAGGTTTCATCCTGTACGCAAATAGTTCAATGTGGCTCTTAATAATTTTAATATAATCCTTAAGCTTGTTCCAATGATCCTAGTTTTTTTAAACCAGATTCACTAGAAGATAGATATAATTATACTTTTAATACAGCAAACCATACATTGTTCTCATCATTAATTTTATTTAAAAAATATTTTTTGTGCATAAAATTTGCTGTTAATATACCGGATAAATATTGAAATATAGCTTTCCATAAATAAAGGGGGTGTAAAAGAAACTCTTTTTTGCGCCGTTTTTCGCCTTTATCAATTATAAGTTTTGCGTAGCACAGGTTGGGATCATTGTTGTAGAAGACTGAAAGAGCTTCCTTGCTCCTAGGATGTACTTCTAGTCTGGTAACAGGCCAAATGGGAATCTCAGGAATGAGATTTAGATTTTTAGGTAAATTAGACTCCTCTCTCTCCTTCATTTGTCCTGTTGCTCATCTTTGGATACATACACAGCTTTACACATACATCCATATGGATGGAGCTCACTGGGAAGATGAACAATCCTAGAAACAATCAAACGTAGAAAAAATGGAGGAACACAGTCATAGAGGGATATGCAAACGAAAATTAAAATGTTACTACTAATATTTTAGATACTACTTTCTGGGCTGAAACCTTGCAGTCACTAAAACGATTAAGTGGAGAAGAAAAATAAGGCGATATATATTTTTTTGGAGGAGCTCTCAGAGAGAATGACAAGGATAGATGAGATGTGAAAAGAAGGCATAAAAAAAGTGATGAAAGTAAAAGAGAACATTGCTGTTAAGTGTTACCGTCACTTATGAAGGATGGAAACCGATTATGCGGTGTAATAAAATTTATAGATGGATTCCCATCAGGAAGAAAAAAAAAAAAAGTGAAAGAGAGGAAGACCCGCGACACATGAGGAAAGATGGAATCCTGGAGGAAATAGCAGGTAGTAGCTTGACGGGTAATGGCTGGCATGAAAGAGAGAGTAATGGAGGAGAGCCTTTAAACCAACACGCAACCACTAGAGAAGCTAACTTGGAGAAGAAAACTTCAGGTCATTAGTTAAAAATAGAACTTCAAAAATATTTCTTTTAAATTTCGATTCACCAAAAAAGTTAATGTTAACTTATTGAAACGTTATTTTTATCGGCTTATTTCTGCAACAGTATTTTAGTTTGATGAATACTAATTATTTTATTTCTGAACAGATTTCATAAATCTCTGGCAGACTTTTTGTATCGTCTAAGTATTTGTATATATAAGATGAGTATATCAGTTTTTGAAGATCTCTCCGTTTGTATGTGTGTGTGTGTGTGTTTTTTTTTGTGGTTTAGTATGTAAACGAGAAACTCAAACGCGAAAAATTACAAGAAATTAAATTTTTCTTTTTAGTTAAACCAACGATCTGTTACGAATATTCTGGCCAAAATCATCCATTATAATGAGTTTGATGATGGAGAGAAATGGTTTGGTTTAAATGAACAAACTAGATATGGGTGAACACTGTATAATCTTAAAAGTGACACTGATTGCCTGAATTTTACACTAAAATGGTAGAGTGTGGTAGATATGGTAAAGGGTGAGGTAAATGACAACTTGTGACTGACGAGTGAACTCTGTTGTATAGCTATGTCCCGTCGCTGTTTTTAAGCAGTTTCTCCCACTCTAGTCCAAGAGAGTGGTCCTGTCATTTTTGTCTCTCTTTCTCTGCTATGGATCCTCTCTTTGGATCCTATTCATCCATTTACTGGATTAGCGACTTGACTGAATGTTTTTTGTTTTTATTTGTATTTATTTTTCGCAAATTTATAATAAATGGTTCTAACAAGTTTTATATATGTTGTGATCATAGTTCATTATATAGTATATGTATAATGTGTCAATTGTGATAATCATTTCATTTTAATTTATAGATAGATAAGATAAAGCTTTATTAACAATAATAAATATAATATACAATAAAAATATAAAGAACTGCCAATGTACATTAACATTATAACCTTTTTACAGATGATTTATTTAGGGATATTGGGATAAGGCTAAAGAAAAATATGTGCAGGGAAAAAGAGGGAAAAAAATCTGCAGCTTAAGGAAAATATTAAGAGAGAATGTGTTTTAATCTTTTATGCCTGTAATGTATGGAAGGATCGTAGGTGGCTATTCGCGCCAGAATTTTTTTATTTATTTATATAAAATTTGTAATATCCAGTTATGCTGTGAAAAAAACTTGTGTCCGGCTAACTTGAAATAACATTTTAATCTGCACGATGTTAAGTAAACAAATAGATTATGCGATAGCCAGGGAGATTGCTGAGATTTTAATCCTTCATTTAATGGATATTCAAATCCCTGCCAGTTTTTTATTTAAAGGACATATTTAATCTTTTATTTTTTAATAGATTTTCAACTATCATCTTTATAAGGACAGTTTAAAAAAGTATTTGAACACCTATTAGTTATAATCCAGACAGAAATAATTCTAAAAAGTTCAAATTTGAAATTTTGTTATGTATAATATATTTGCTCAGAATTTTATATATTAAATAAATAAATTAATGTAAATTTTATAAATTAAAAGATCTTTTATTTTAGTTCGAATATAATCTCTGTAAAATAGAAATAGTCTTGTATATTAATACATTCGTCTTCACGCGTTTGTCTAGAGGCTGGTTTACTCGTCTTTCGTGCGAGAATGTTAGGATTCGATTCCCGTGAAGGCAAACTCGGTATTGATCCAGCATCGTGAGAAAAAGTGGGAAGCTTACAGTTGGCAGCGCACCTAGGTAGCGAAGGCCGGTACTAAACGGCGTGCTTACCACACGTCCCCCAATAAAAATCGCCGTCTGGCAAGCTTTAGCCCTTTATGAGCTGTTGCGCCATAGGATGAATACATTCAGTATATTGTATATCTAGTAATAGTGATAGACCGTGATTTCTGCAAGAAGTTCTTAGTTAGAATGTTTTAGTTTTTGATTAGCTGGCAAATTTTGATTCTTTCTTCACTATGATCACACTCGTAGTTCGCAAAATGCTTTCAGATTAAGTTAAATATATGTGAAAATCTGGTATTTTATCGGTCGTAGTATGCATATTTATTTCCTGACCGGTTTCGGACTTTCATCCATCGTCAGAGCAAATTCACCAAAGTTAGTATGAGAGTCACTTCAACGTAATGTATTCTTTTACTTGTACTCAAACTTGTTGGTTGTATATAATTATGTGGGGAGGTTATAAGGTTATGTATTTATAATAATGCCATTTTGCCATTAATCACATACACATAGTAACATAACCTTTATAACCTCCCCACATAATTATATACAACCAACAAGTGTGAGTAACAAGTAACAGAAACATTACGTTGAAGTGAACTCTCTACACGAACTTGGTGGATTTGCTCTGACGATGGATGAAAATCCAAAACCGGTCAGGAAGAAAATAAATATGCATGCTACGACGGATAAAATACCAGATATTATCCAGCAATGCGGATCCATCCATTATATTCAATATGTGACAGTGTTTCAATTAAAATGATGAAATGACTGATTTGTTTTTTTTTTTTTTAATTTTCACTTCCTGCTGTATAAAGTATCTCAATTACAGAAAATTCGGAGGAAGCTCAAATAAAAATAGCTCTATTATTGATTTCCCTTGAAACACTGAATTTTGAACACACAAATTCATTAAAATCGGAACATACAAATTTGAAGAAAATCGGCTAACCGGAAGTGCATTTTTGAGTTTTTGAAATTTTCTAGAAAATTGTTAAAACGATTTTCTTTAAATTTAGGATTCTTGCGCATAAGTATCACTTTTATTTTAAATATTTTTTTTAATATATTGTTTTTAGATGGTTCTTAGGAATCTAAGTCATTAAAATTCAAATTGTTTGTTCATTATTGGCTCTCTACAATGTAATCTTCTCTACCTGCTTCTGTTGGCAGCTTGGCGCTTGCCTCCCTCCCTACAACCTGTATACGTTAGGTTATATGAGCAAAATTTGAAATTTATAGAATTGCCATTTTATAAGACTGTATTTAGGGGAATAACAAAAAGACGTGTGAGTGTTTCACACCAGATTTATTTTTGGAGAGCTCTAGAAGAGCTAGTATGGAACAGTTGAGCTTTCCTCTCTGAAGTGCCACTTCTGTATAATGTACGGTTACTATTTATTAATATTATAAAGTATGTTAAAAGCGTTGCTAGAACTTTGAAATGTTATTGGTGATGTAGTGTAGTGGTAGCTTGTAGTGGCTTGAGCGGTTTAGTGAAGGGCTTGAGTATGTTAGTTTCAAGAGAGAGAAGTAATAAGAATAATTAAGAAAACACTGGTAGATTAAATAAAATATGTTCTTTAAGGATATTTAATGTATTCAATAACACAGGCAATATGCTTATTAATTTACTGAAATTACTTGGAATACACTCTTATGTTTTAACTTATAACTGGCACAATCCTGATGTGTTCTACTTCGGTGTCTGCAACAAACTGTCTTGAAGGAATGTCTATAGTTCAAATCCTTTCAAATAATGCTGGTATGTCTGGAGGTTATTGTTTTACTGTAACTGTTTCTTGCCCTTTGTCTCTTGGTTTGCATTGACCTAGATTGTAGTACCTGGCTTTATCACCATCACTAAAATACACTGTTTGAACTAGGTAATTTTCACAAAATTATTTTCCAAAACTATTATTTTTTCCATTTCGTTCTTCCACTACAACTTCCATACTTGAAGAAAATCAGTTAACGGAAGTGCGACTATATAATATAGGTTCCTGAGGTTTTTGGAATTACCACGAGAAAGGCTTAAATAATTTCGTAGAAATAGATATAAACCTTATTACTTTTGTTTGAAACGGTATTTCTGGAAAACCAATGAATTAAATTTGAAATTTAAATTCCTGCTACCAGCTTTGCTGAGGATTTAGTCATAAAATGTTGCCACACAAATCACATTCAGATAAACAAGGTTCTCCACACCTTTATCTAAAAGAATGCAAGCCGAACCTCAAACGTTTAGTAAATTTATTTAAAGACAATTTAATTTAACAATTAAACTTTAATAAATGCTATAAGAGAAAGTTGTCTGAGTGTTTCACACCAGATTTTTTTTTTTTTTTTAATTAAGATATTGCAGAAAATTTTTATCAGGATGAACTTCAAGAAAAAAGCAGCTTTCATCAAAAGTTATTGAAGAAGAAGTTTTTTTTTATCAGTTATGAAAGGAAAATTCTGATTTTGTATGAAAGTTCGTTCATTAATATTCTAATTTTTGGATAATCTGTAAGGAAGAGAAACGAAGTAATTATCACTTTCTTGAGATTCTTTTTGAACTTCCCTCGTGCTAGTGTACCTTCCATCATTTCCGCTAATAACTAAAGGAAAAGGAAAAAGGCTAAAGGAAAAAAAAATACGAATGACTGAGGGTGGTAAAGAATAAGGAAATAGAATGGGCGTACATAAAGAATGTTCTTTAGAAATCTCTAATGTAATTAATAATTGGTTTAGGGTAAAGTAACTTTTACAATGTTTATATCCACCGGAAGAACAGCTGGATGAATAAAAGTCAAAATGAAATCACAGGAAGTGCGCTCGGAAATAGTTGGTTTGATATTATTATTGTTAATGCATTGCCCTTCCTTTGCAGCACATCCAGAAATTTACTCTTCTCTTAGAACTTTTTACAAAATTATTTTATTTTTGTTTTTTTCTTACGGAAGTTTTGGTTTAATGAAATTGTTTTTTTGTAAGACATAAATTAGTAAAGGCATCCGTCTATTGCAGAGAACTCTATCGCTTGTTTTAAGTGTTCGATTCCTAGTGGGCTTCAGAAAGTTTATATCGACAATTTTCAAGTTCACGCACCTTACGTTTATAAATGGTATAGAGTGAGGCATAGTAAAAAAGGGATTAGAAATAAGACCAACTGTTCGCTAAGTGCACTCTATTTTCCGTTGGGGAGGATCCGGGTTAATATTGAGTACGCTAGAATAGAAGAAGATTATCTACCTGTATCTAAGGCTTATTATACTGTCTAATCTTTTTGCTAGTAGTTGTTGTGGTTGGGTGCGCAGAGTTGGAAAGCATCAGAAATATTTTCCTTGAAAGCCTGCTTCATTTTGTGGTCACAGATTCAGTGTATAGACTGATTTTGCTCTTTGCTATCTATTAATATTATTAAGTATATTAAAAGCATTGCTAGAATATTTGAAGAAAATCAGTTAACGGAAGTCCTGACTATGTATTCTGATTATGGGCGAAATCCCGAATGACCGACCACAACATGAAGCATACTATGACGGAAAATATCACTGATTCTTGCTTGTAAGTTGAAATCATTTTCAGATTTCTTCTTGTATTAGAATGAATCAAAACTGATCGAAGTTCAGCTTCCTGATGAGGAGTGAATTCATTTATGCCACTATCCTGATCTAAGTGAATCGTTGCGACTTCCTTGATTATCAATGTTTGAACAAAGTTTTTAGAAATATTGGAATAAGATGCACTTCCTATAGTTATCTGAGATTTTATAATCCTGGATGGAAATGGTTGACAATTATTATTTTGCCCAACTCTCTTAAAGTCATGGATTTAAATATTTCTTGCCATTATTTTTATATAAAATTATTGTCAATGAGCAAATGTCCGAATTCGTTCAAAGACTAGACAGAGCAACTTGTAGGTTTGAATGGAAGAGATCCATTGTTAAAGCCAACATAATCAATGCCATTATTTGAATTTTTTTCGCTTTTATTTATGTTATTCAGCTTCTTCTGATAAATTAACATCCGAATCAAATCCTCTCCATATTAAACCAACTTGTTACTCAAGATTGGGGTATTTAAAGTGTTGTTGTATAGTTTTATTGGGGTTGCGACTGGAACTGGCGATATACAATGCCAGACTTAAGCTTCAAGACAAACGGTGCTATCATTTTGCAGATTACATCTTAGATCAGTGGTGGGTGCCCAACATTTTATTTCTTTGCTCGAGCCACAAATATACTTTGCACTTTTAATATTTTAATTTTAAATATTTTTAATGCATAATTAATAAAAATTTACATGTTACAGAAAATACGTAATTATATACTCTTATATTCTCCTATTTATTACGAAATTAAATACAGTAAAACCATGCCTTGGTATTGTCGGGCCATTTCGTCCAAACGCGTCCTTGCAGTCCAGTACAAGCTTTTCTGATATAATTGTCATTTTTAGGTTTAAATTTTTCTCTAATGTCCTGAAGTGCAGGACACGAGTCTAAGTGCACGGCCGACATCTATTCAAGAGAACATAATGTGCATGTTGCATTTCAATGTGATGCAGGTTTCCGAGGCCGGTCAGCATTCTGAAACAGGCCTCGGGGCATATTAGAAGGTGACCATCTGAAGCTTTTTTCTGGCACTCCCATCTTTTCCCTTCCCCTTTTTCCTATAAATATCTCCATGTAGGGTGTGAAGTGTGAATTTAGTAATTCTTTTAACATCGCATAGCGACAAAGGATGTAGTGTCTGAGAAATATTTTAATGTGAAACCTGACATTGCATGTCTTCCGCCAGTTTATTTTACTCTGGTACATAAACACTCCGATGTATACAGATCCTTGTTGAAAGACCACATTGAGCCTGCTCCATCAAATGGTTGCGGTCGCGAGCTACATGTTGGCCATGCCTGTCCTAGATCCAGAAGAACGCAAGCACAGTCTTATTCTATGGCAATAATACGCTTTCCTTGTCTTAATTCAGAAATAAAGGCTTATCCCTTCCTTATACCAACAAGAATATAGGAAGTGCATAATACATGGACATTTGGCAATTTATTAAAAAAAATATATGTACAATTTACAGTTTTTTCATAAAGTTTACTTAACATATTTACAATTATCAGATATAATTAAAAATCATGTGAATACATTAAGAAAAAATTTGTATAAAATTCTGTAAGCTGTATGAGTGTTCACTTTATGAGTGTTTTTTTCATCCTCCGATGTCTATACATAACCTCAACGTTCTAGTCCTCTATTTTCTACACAATGCGTTACTACTACTAAAGATGGGTAAAAGCAAAAAACATTTCAGTTGAAAGGAAAATAATTTTCTCCACATTGTCCACTTTACAAGATTAATGTAAATCTTTAATTGTAGAATATCGTAGCGAGTGTGTTGCTATCCTTAAAAACTCGTTCTGAATTATCTGAAGGCTATCAATTTTTGATACAGCAGGAGGAACTAGCATACAGTAGTATTAGTTTGACTACCACTTTATATATTGCTTCGAGTGTTAATATTCAGACTCCCTGGAGAGTAGTAGCAATATAGTGCTTGGATCGCTATCTTACCTTTGTTAATGCGATCCTTTATGTGAGCTGTAAAGATAGGTTTCCGGTTGAGTTGTACCAACATAATGGACGGAGCTTGGACTATGGCACTGATTGCCCCGGAAGTGTATTTCATTGGAAATTACAGGTCTATGAAATGCGACATCACTTTCTCTATGGGAAACTTTTGATATTTTAATTTTGATTCACTCACCTCTTTTTTTGGCCAAACTTGATTTTTTTATTCTTATTTTAGTTCATCATTTTTAGAAAGTTGTACAACATTTAGATTAGTTGAAATATGTGGAGTCCATTGATAGTTAAAAAACAAATAAAAATAATTTTGTTTATTTTTAAAGTGATAAAATTTTCTGAAAAGTTCCATTTCATACTATAAAAAAGAAGAAGAAAAGTGTGTTAATTGCAAGAAATATAAACGAATAAGTGAACTTTTCAGAGTGCCGTTAATAAGAAAGGTTGTTGTACAGTGTATGCTTCATTAGTACTACGGACATATAATTGGAATCTCAATGGATGTGAGGTGAATTCATTCTCAAAAGTATCTAATTACTTTCCATTCATGTAGTTTCCATTCAGTGTTGCTATCTGTCTCTGAAATTTCTCTTGCTTTTGACGTTGATCTTTTGTAATTGGTACCTTTTGCCTGTATCTTTTTTGCTTTGTTTTATGACGTAGAGATGAATGATATTATTCTTATTAACATGCTTATATAATTAGCAGAATACTTTTGTATTTACCTTTTCTAAAAATGATTTATATCAATTGTTTGAACATTTTTTACGGAACAATTACTTTTAAATAGACTGTGGGAAAGTTAAGATCTCTAAATTGTACAACTTATTTCGGGGCTTCATGGTGTGCGCTGTCATGCGGTCTTCAATATTAATACATTTAGCTGCATAGCCTTAAAACACACATAGGTGATGTACTAGTAAGGCTATCTTATAGGTTAGTTAAAATATTATGTTTTAGAAAATGTGTCTATTAAAAATGTGACAATTGCAGTTAAAATTAGGTCGTGTGAGTGTTTCATACAAGATTTTGTTTTTGTTTTCTTGTTTATATAAACGTAGCAAAACCCTTGTCTTGTTTAATTTCTCATAACTTATTATGCCTAAATTATTTTAATAATTATGTCGTATATAAATTAAGGAAATTTTTTTTTTTAGCTTGTTTTGGAAGTTTTGCTCAGCGTAAACGGAAAATAACACAGAATTTTTAAGCATTATATTTCCTTTAGAGATGCCACTAGGAAGGCCCCAGATAAGTTGTTGGCCAACCGGATAGTACAGACTTTACAAATTTCTACCAATTTTGTTGGAAGTTGGTACATCTACTAAATACTAAAAATATTTTTCCGGAAGCGCTTTAGTGGGGTAAGCTGTGACTTTACGTAGTACTTCCATCTATTTACAAATAAGGTTAAGATTAAATGTTTGCAAAAATTCGAAGTTCCAAAAAAATAGGTAAACCGGGGACTATCTAAATTCATAATTGGATTTTCAATACTCCCAGGTTTCTTGAAAAACAGTTTTATCTATTCGCCAACAATACATTTAAAGGCCAAAATTATATCAAAAAATGGTCTCCAAGAAAATTCATGTCAGGAGGGTGTCCTGGGGGAGCTATGACATCACTCCTTAACTGGCAATTTTTAGTGATACCATTATTTTTTTTGTAAATGTTGTTGGGAGTAATTTAAATATATAGTAAAAATTACAACTTTAAAGAAAAACAAATTATTAAATTAAAACTATGATTATTGCGGTACGAGAAAGTGGTTTGAATTTCCCAAACATATTTTTTGATTATTTTAAATACATATCTGTAAAATGACGAAATTCAACTAAAAATTAAAACAAGAAAAGTGGAAAAGGAACTAATAATGCCTGTAACAGCAAGTGGGTTGATATATTTAGTAGGCAGTGGTCATATCAATTTGCTTATTTCTAATTCCGCCATATTTATTTCAATATGGCAGTTATAACGACATGAAGTAACTAGAAGTGTCTTAATGTCAGTTGACGCATAATTATGGAAAGTTTTAATACAATTATTAAAGTGTTTTAAGGTTAACATTAATTTTCTGAAATGAATCCAAATGAAATCAGTTAAATGTTCGTTATGTTTTTTAATTAACTATTTACAATGTTGTTCTTTGTCAAGAAGTTAATAGTGGCGGTAACTCTTTATTGTCAACAAAGCGTTCATTCAGTTTTCTATAACACCTTTCTTTCTTTTAGTGTTGATAATTCATGTAAATTTACTTGAGATTTTTTTTGCTGAAGAATTTGGAATCAGTATTACTGGACATCTTTATAATAACTACTCAAGACGTCAAAATAGGTTAGTTACTTACTTGTTTCTGTTACCATAAAAGTATTCTATATATTTTTATATTATATTAAGAGAAATCCGTTAATAAAAGTTAAAGCGTACAGGGTTTAAATATGAATTCTGCCCTTTTTACTTGAAAATAAATAAACAGTAATACATTTATTTTTGCAACTGGCAAAAATTTAAATACTGAGACGACCTTTTAAACCAAGATCCCGCTGATTTATTAGCATTTCGTTACTCTCATTTATTTAAATGTTTCATTACACTGTACTAACTTTGTTTATACAGTATATCGTTTTTCTTTATTTTAAATAATTGCTGTAGAATTTTAGTTTTTGTTTAGTTAATAAAAAAATTATTAAACATTTGTTGTAATTTTAATATTTTTAATAATTTACATCATGGCGGAAAGTACTTACTTATTGTTTGTTGTTTCTTGTTTGACTTCCAGTTTTCAATGCTTACTTATAAAGTTTGATTGAAATTAATTTCTGGTTAATATCTTTCGATAATGTTGGGGGTGATAAATTAATTTTCACAAAACTTGAAAGTTCTATAAGAAATAGTTTTGTAAGAAAGGGAATTTATGGCCTTTTGTTTGTTTTATGGATCACCAACCATTTAGAATATTTGTTGATAGTGTAAATGTTAAAATATGGTTGCAAGTTTTCACAAGATAATCTGTTCCCGTGCATGGCACCGGACTACGAGTATCTCTCTTGCATATCATATAAATTAAATTAACCAAGCTCCTTTACCTGGACACTAGTATATACTCGTATTTCATAATACATGTATCTATTTTTCTGGGAATGAAATAGAAAACTAGATAAAAGTGTATTTGAATGATAAATGGAATATCTGATCCTGTAGTTTTGTTTGAAAAAAATAATTTTACCATCAATGTGAGTTTTATAAATAATTGCCAATACGCCATAAGCGGCTGTACACTTTCAAATGTGCTTCTGTTGCCCGATTTTAAGTTCCCCTCTTCAACTTGACTATTTTAATCATATATCCTAGGGCGAAAGAAATTTTTATGTAATCTCAGTAAACTAGAAGAAATACTTGCATTTGTGTTGTCAGATTTTCAAAGTTCATTTTCATCTGAACCATTTTTGAGGCCCCCTTGTATACAAAAATAAATAATATTTTTAGAGAATTGTCTGTGAATGTGGGTCATGTAAACAGCATAAGTGATAAAAACGAAAAATCATAGAAAGCGCAAACTTGATATTTCGTGTATACATCAAGGAAAACCGTCACGAAAGTTAATGAAAACGCTTCAGTGGTGTTGTACCACTTAACACAATGCCTCGTTCTTGTTTTCTCTTGTATTTGAAACATTTTTCTTATTAAAAATTGTAAATTTGATAAAAAAGCATTGATGTTTTTTTTGAGCGGAAACTTTAGGCTTCCTTCACTATTTTATGGCACCCCAGTATAATGTGGCCAGCGACCATTCTAGCCTTTAGTATTCCGTATGCAAAATGATACCACGGGATCGTGAGCCGCTCGGCGGAGTTCTGTTTCCGCGCTCTCGAGTTGAGGAAGGTTTCGTGATGGCCGAGGATTTGCAGTGATTGATGTTAGAGTTCCAGTGTATATGTTTTGTGGGAGGAAGTTGGCTGGTTTGCCTTCGGAAATAGTTCCGCCTTCTTCCATTCCCTCACAACAACATGTAGTGTGGGTTCTTGGGAGAGAAAGAAAAATTTGTTACTTTCAGTTTTTACTACCAAATAGTTCCTTCCTAGTAGTTGTGGATTTGAGTAATGCTTTAATACAATACAAGTTTGTGCATTCGATAGAAATTTGCAAAGGTTCAGAAATTTTAGAGTATTTAATAATATCATTGGTGGACTTAACAGTTGGAAAAAAATACGGTATTATTTGATAGAAAATTCTTATTTCTGGGTTTTCATTCAACTTGGGAGGTAATTGAATTTTTTTTTTTGTCAGTCATTAAATTTTTCTGCATTTTCATTCTTGTTTGATTACAAAATCGGCCAAATTATTTGTATAATTTTCTATTATGTAGAAAAATAATATGGCGGAATTTTTAAAGTAATAATTACTTTTATAGATTCAAGATGGCCAGCTAATACAAATTTGACCTTCCCGGAGGAAGGAAGTACATTTAGACTAAAATTAGTTGTTTATAAATGCCACATGCACACTTCTTAAACGTAGTAGGATTTGTGAACTTGCTTGTCCGTGCAGTTTGCCTTAACTGTACTATTTATACTAGCGTAAAAGCATACCTGAATGTGAACAGCCACTTTGACTATAGCGAATCACAGTATTACTTATTGTAAATATATACGGTTTTTAACATTATTTCAGCTTTTATTATGTTAGGATATTGATTAGTTGTTCATTTATATTGTGAATAGATAATATTTTAATAATGAAGTTAATTAATAATAACAGTATATTGTGATGATGGCTGTTATTGATGTTGAAATGGATGAAATGTTATTGTGATGTGTACAATGTGCGGAGTTAGTTTAGGTATAATAGTGAACAACAACCATCCTAATTATTTATTTCGTCATAACATATTTCAACTACAATCTTTTGAAATATTTAGTTATTATAATTATTTACATTCAACACTTTAGAATAATTGCTTACCATTTTTGTTTTCATTGTATCTTTAATATAATTAAATATAACATAAAACAATATTTTAAAATACATATACATATATATATGTATGTATGTACACATTATACACATGCTTTTATATATTTTTTTGTGGGTGCTAAGGAGATTTTTGGTTTGCTGTATTTTGACAAAAGTTATTCCACACACTTTTATATTTCAAAAGGAAGTACATTATTATTATTATTATTATATTCTGCCTATGCTCTAGGTGTCCAACGTTTATTACGATATCGACATAATAAAACTTTTTTAAATGCTTGTCGAAACACTTTGTTAAATATAGTATAGAAAATAGGATTTACCATAGAGGAAGCATAGCCTAACCATGTGACAAAATCAAATACCCATTTATCAATATTACGTTCACATTCAGCACATACAGATGGTACTAAATTTAATACAAAAAATGGTGCCCATAATATAACAAATGTAAAAAATACAACACCCAAAACTTTGGTAGCTTTCTGTTCCAATCTGATAATACGGCCATGGCGAGAAGATGTGCGCGATAATACAGAAGAATTACGACTATGTGGTGATTTTATAATACGTCCCATTGTTTGGCTAGAACCATATCTTAACAGTACACCTTGTGCAGCTTCTTCCATTGCTTTAAATTCTGTAGCACGACCAGTTCTTAACGTGGCCGACCGTCTTAATATTGGCGCTTTTCTAATTGCTGGTGAACTTTCATTTGATGCTAAAGTTGTTCTTATTGATCCAGAACTGAAACTGGATCCACGCCTTGAACGTCGTTTTTGTGGTGAATCCCATGTTACAATTGTATTTGAACTGTCGTATTTGAATTTTTGTTCTTCGCGTCTGAGAAATGCTGGTTTATCTTCACTTGTAATTATTACAACTTCATTATTTCTAATTGGTTTTTTATTTTCACTATCACCAAAATATGGACACGTGCATGGTGGGGGTAATAATGATAATGGATCTTCTTCTTCGTCAGGTTGTGATTGTTGTTGCGATTTTTGTACTGTATTTATATTGATCTGTGGCGGGGGTGATTGTGGCGATATCTGTTCTAGTGGTTGTTCTTGTTGTATTCGTGATGATTGGCCTTCATCTTCATCACTGCTGGCAGGTTCATCACTGCTCCGGCTACTTGATGATGACCATTGGCTACACACACGTTCATGGTAACTAACGGCTCGTTTTAACACTTTTTCACTATCTTTCCTCATTATTTCCATTGTTGATGCTCGTCTTCTTGCCTTTATCGGCCACAGAACTTCTTCTTTGGATTTTCTCCTTTTTCTTACCCTTAAAGAAAATAATGGCCTCAGATACATGTGAGTATTTTTATAAAGAATAGTAATACATATGAATTCAATAGGAAAAATTTAACGTTTGGCAGATATAAGTATCAGTTTATCTAAACCTGCTCGTAGTTTTCGTGGGGATTTCGTAGTTCCCAGGTTTGCAATACTCGCCCGACTTCGACCGTTGCGAACGGGCTTTTCCAATTTATGCCCTCTCCAGATACCACAATTAGCCTGGACGTAGCCTTATGAAGGGCATTGAAATTTCGGTTAAAAATCAGTCATCGAAAGTCAATGTTTTTCCATTTTCTATTTCCACAAAAGATTTTTCTTAAAATACGAAAATAAATTTAATTTTACTGGCAATTTTTCTTCGATAGAATTCATTATGTGATAGGATTGTAAGAGAGGGAGAGAGAGACAAAAATGCAGGACCACTCAATCGGACTAGAGTGGGAGAAACTGCTTAAATACAGCGACGGGAGATATATGATGTCATATAGCAGAGTTTACTCGTCTAATTAATAAAAAGAATTAAACGATCTACATCTTTTATTTAAAAAATTCCTCTGGGAAAATTCATTTAAGGGCACTTTTAGGGGAGGGGTGGGTTATGTTTTTCTAAAAATGCTATCATAGTTGATTATACAATTCTATCATCCAAACAAAATTAATTAGAAATAAATAGATGGGCAAAATTCCAAGTTTCAAGGAAATTACTAAAACGGAAGTGCGCTTTTACTGAACTGTTTTTAAATTTTCGACGAATTTCATTATATTTGGTACACAAACTATAACATTTGTCAATTATAATTTTGAGAACAGGAGTAAGAGAAAGTTGTGTGAGTGTTTCACACCAGATTATTTTTTTTCTTTTTAGTTTTCGTGATTTTCTGGAGACGTTTTTTTTTAACCTTCGTATACTACCTACATACATGCACCTATCTAGCTATCATTGTTATTTGAAACATTTTCCCAGCAAACTTTGATTTTTTGAAGGGTTCTTAGGGATCATTTAAGCTTTCCATTTTTCCAAATTTGAAAAAAAAAACGGCTAACCGGAAGTGTTTACAGAAGAGGTTTTATTTTTTTGTTGATTTTTGAAATTTTCTCGCAAACGATTGTAATGATTTCCTGTAAACTTGGAATGCCAACACACAGATATAAACCATATTACTGTTTATTTGAAATATTTTTCAAAAAAAAAAAAATCTAGATTTTTTTTAAATAGTTTTGCGGACTTTGTGGTATTAAATTTCAAATATATAGGGTGGGTTAAATGTTATTGGCACATTCTTCTGGACTGTGAAACTGGATCGTTAAGTTTGTGTTTGTCCTCCCAACCACCACCACCACCTTTATATTTATTTTTGGACAAATGAGTTTAACAAAAATTTGTTCTTTTATATTATATAACTGTATATTAACAAAGAGTAAGAGAAACTCTGAGTGTTTCACGCCAGATTTTTTTTATTTTATTTCTCCGCATTTTTGGTATTTTTTTCACACATAATATAAAGGTTTTCAGTTTGTTTCTTTGACACATGTTGAAGTGAAACTATTTTTAAAAAAGAAGTTCAGGAGAACTAAGTCTACCGTTAAACTTTTTAAAAAATTGGGATTTTATATTAAACTATATGGTTTCGTCATCAATATCAGGATAAACCCAGGTTGATTTAGAATGATCAAAATGCAAAAAATTTCCGAGCTTACTTTGTTAAAATGGGAGTTATAAAGGCGTCTTTTTTTTTAGAAGAAGCCGAAGAAGTAATATTGTTACTGATAATGTAATCTTAAATGAACTATACCCTTTTTACTTTCTCTTACTCCTAATAAGAGGAAGTATTGTAATCCTGTCAAATTTTCGATACCGAGTTTTCACCGGAAATATCCGTTTTGAGGTCCCGTGAGTCCAAAAAAGTGGTTTTTAGCAAATAGTCTGTGTGTGTGTGTGTGTGTGTGTATGTATGTGAACAGCATAGCTGAAAAACGAAATACCGTAGAAAGTTGAAACTTGATATTCCTTTTACGTATCACCATGGCATCTGAGAGTGGGTCATCTGACAAAATTCCTCAACCGGAAGTACCACTTTACTAGTTTTTTGTTTTTTTTATTACTTTTTTGCGATATTCTCAAAAATGGCTCCGACGATTTTTTTTAAACTTGTATCAACTACATATACAAAGAGCTACAACTTTTATTTGAAACATTTTTCCGGGAAAATTCATTTAAGGGCATTTCCGGGTGAGGGATGGGGTTAAGTTTTCATCTAAAGTGTTATTTTAGTTTATTAGACAATCCTTTCTTGTTAATAATGTTAATTAGAATTAAATATGTTGTTGAAATTCCGAGTTTGAAAAAAAATCGGATAACCGGAAGTGCGTTTGTTTTAGGAATCTTATCAATACTATACAGAATTGACCATCTCACCTTTGTTTTTGGTTATCAATTTGTATAGCTTCATCAATTGAAGACTGTCCTCTTCTTTGTATGGATACATATTTGGGTGATCGTCGATTTAATGGTTTATTCTCTATATCTACTGCAACAGCTTCGAAACCTCGAGATAATTTGAGCATCTCTGCACCAAACTGATGTAAAGCTGAAGTGGCATATGGTTTTGGATCTGGTTCTGGTATCCATAATTCATGTGTATCCAAAGTTGTTAATTCCGTGTCCGTTGATCCGGCGGATGATGTGTGCTGTTGTCCTCTAATAACTACTGGTCCTGATTTTCCTAACAGTCTTTTCCATGTACATCGCCTTTCTAAACCTGTTCAAGTAACACAATAAAGAAAATTTTTATTATAGTCATCAACATTTATTTTATATATATGAATAGACTAGATTTGTGAGATTATATTAAATAAAAATGATTTCGCTTTTTGAAATATTTTACAAATTCTAAAACTATTCTCTCTCTCACTCTGTGTGTGTGTGTGTGTGTTGTGTTTTAAGTGAGTAAAATGCTGATATGTTCTGTCTTATCTAGATATAAATATCGTAATATTGCAAAAGTGTTAAAGAAAGTTGATAAATTTGTCAACTTCATTTCAACTTTGTTTATTCATGTGTGTAAGTAAAGCTACTCACTAAAATACAATCACAATGCATTATCTATTGTTGTGTTCTATGTACAGAAAATACACTTTTCCACTTTCACCTTCTCCTCCCCGCCGCCGGCCAACAAATCCTCAAACAGCAGCACCACTATCTAATACTCTTACTATGTATATGTGAACTACCTATTTACAGCCAGATCCACCATTATTTATGTCTGAAACTATTCATCATGCAGACACAATATTGTGAACAGAATTTGAGATGAATATGGGATCTTGAACTTTCTCTTTTGCCTTCCATTTAATAACTAGATAAATCTATATAAAACCACCGATGGCTAAAAGAATCATTCCATTTTATTTTTTGTCATATTTCCACACTATACAGCAATATTATTACAAACAGATTTTCAGAACTTTATTTTTTAGAAATATTGTTTCTTTAAAATTGATTTTTATTACTTTTTCTTACTCCTCTTAATAAGATAAATTATTGCGATTGTGTTAGATTTTCAAAATCGAGTTTGCACCGGAGTTTTTAGCGGTTGTGTGTGTGTGTGTGTGTTTTTCTCTTAATAACGAAATATCTCCTAACACGAAAATTTTGGGCAAAACCCATCAACCGGAAGTGCGACTTTCACTTAATGTGTTTTGTAGTTTTTCGTATTTTTCTTGAAAACGGCTCCAACGATTTTTTTTTTTTTTAACCTGAAATATTAACTGCTCTGTTAATATAATAAATATTAACTGAAATATAATAAACCTGTTACTATTATTTGAAATATTTTTCAGGAAAAATTGATTTTGATTGAAACGTGTTTTGAGGAAATCTGTGACATTAAATTAATACGTCAAAATTTTTGAGTTTAAGCATTGTATGTGCGCTAACGTTTTGGATTAAATTTGTACCTACCATCTTTGCCAGCTAATATATGTACCTCTGACAAGTGTGTAAAATTTGCCATCGTTTACGGTAGAAATCTCCCTTTTCTACCATAAACATATCAGTTTGTCAGTCTTATTTTGTTCTTTCTTTCTACTTTCTCTTACTAGTGTAAGCGGAAGTATAGCGATCGTATTGAATTTTCATCACAATCAGGTTTTTCATTAGTTAATTTTTTTTTTATTTGAATGATCTCTTTGTGTATGCGTAAAGTCAATTTTTTTTTTTACGAATCGTGTGTGTGTGCACCAAAATGTGAATAAAATCTTTCAGAAACGAAAAATCGGAGAAAGCACAAACCTGGGTACTCCGTTTAGATAACCCTACTGAAACCGATGCTGATCTAAAAGAAATTTAGAAATATACTTCTAAAATGTTCCACAGTTATAAATCTAATCATGCTTCTGGAATTATTTTATAGATAATACATAAATACATAAATTGTGGTCATGTTTTGGTTGAAATGTTAAAATGAGGTATTAGAATATGAAGAAGGTGTTGAATTTCATCTAGATGATAGTGATGATGTTGGTAATTGCTGCTGAGATTAAGTAAGCGGATGTTTGTTTGAAATTCTAACTGATGATGAGGGATATAATATGGAGATTAGAATGTGGCTTGTAATCTTGTAATCTCAGTACAATATTTAACCATTTCACTATACAAGTTACATTAAACAAATAGGTGTTTATTGTGCTTTCTAAATAATATATATGTACATACATCACTCCATTTAGGACGGTATATACGCGGTATTAATTTATGCGATCTCATTTTACCGGGTCTGAAAGTATATATTTTTCTATTCTGTTCATGTAATTTATTATATATCAGAGAGAGACAAATTGTTACTTGTACAATTGTTATGAACATAGTAATTACATAACTGTTGAATAGCTTAAATCTTTTTTTGCTGAAAATTTTTTTGAAACTGTTCGTGCAACAAATTTCTTTCCTTCTACCTCTTCTTTCAAATGTTGCAAAATATACTGAAAAAATACATTCAGTATTTCCATATATGGATATATATGTATAAATACTTCCATTTGTAACTTTTTACTTGCTTTTGAATTCGGTTTTTTTTTTAAAATAAGATTTTGCTATCGTCTTAAAATTGTTTTAATTTATTTTGATGTTATTTATAAATTGTTAATAATGGAAAACTTAATAATTTTAAATAAATTTGATAAATAAAATTGGTTTACAAAATATAAGCAATAATATTGTTCAAACATACCAGGAGTTGGTTGCCCTAGCCAACCGCTCGACCAGCCTGTACCTCCTGAACTACCCGCTTTTCCTACACCTCCTAAGTTCTGGCTTTGTTCAGCTAACAAACGTACAGTTAGCGCATACGTAAGCAGCATTACTCCTAATGGAATGTAGAAGCTAACTATTGAGCCAATTAGTTTATATAATGGATCTGGAATTTGGCATATACCACCCACTACCAATGAATTATAATCCTGTAACAAAAAAAAAATTATATTATTTAATATATTTTATATTTTTATTTTCTTTATGGAAGGGTTTTCTTTAAGTTTTTTTTAAAATAACATATTTTATTTTATATTGTCATTTTAGGTTCTGAATGATAGTAACGTTCCTATAAAATACCACTTCAGTATGGTGTAATATTAATATACCAATTAGAAATATTGATAGAACTCCAAATTTGAAGAAAATCAATTCACTAGAAGTGTGAATTTATAGAATAGGCTTTTGGAGTTTTTTTGTTTTGTTGCAATTTTCAGGAAAATGGTTGTAATGAATAATATTCATTAAACTTGGAATGCTTAATGTCCAGATGAAAAGTTAACACTTTTATCTGAAACAATGTTTTCGAATCAATTGATTTTTGAGAAGTCCTTTCTCAGGTAAGAAAGTCGTGTTTCACTCAGATTGTTTTCGTTTTAGTAGTATAATGGGGTTGTTGAGGAGAGAAGTTAGGTTTGATTAAATGAACGAGATATGAGGACACTAATATAATGTAGCTAAGTTTATACACTAATTGCACTGGACTTTATAATGAAAATGATAGAATGAATGGTGAGAGTAGAGATATGACACGATGCGATGTACAGTCAGCCAACCTAGCCTGCCTAAATCAGAGAGTAGTCTCTGTTAACCAGAGAGAAGAGAGGCCCTCCCTGGTTAACAGAGACTACTCTCTGCTGTGGTTGCATTCACTTTGAGGAATTATTACAGTAGTATGTCCCAACAGTACCGCCTAAATTGCTTTCTTCAAGTTCGGAATACCCCCTAAATGGGGAAAGTAGTTCTCTCCAACCTCTGCTGATACAAAACAAATAAAAATCAAACATCTTGATTACTTAGTTTTTAATTGTTATCAACTTGTCTCATTAATAATGATTTTTTAAATATCAAATAATAATAATAATAATAATAATAATGATATAAAGAGAATATTGTAATATTTCTTTAATATTATTTTGTAATATTTTTATTTTGGGATATGGCCATTATAGAATCCAAATTCAAGAAAATTAAAAATTCTATTACCCAGTTTTTTTGGGGGCAAAATTTAAATATTTTTTTACGTTTTCTTACTCTTGGATATTGCGATCATGTCAAATATGAACAAAAAATGAAGTTCAAACTTGATATTCCGTCTAAGTACTACCATCGCATTTAACACGAAGGTTTTGGAGAAAATCCACACCAAACCGGAAATGCGGCTCTACTAATTTTTTGTTTGTTTTGTTTTCAGTTTGCGATTTTTTCCTAAACGGCTCCAACGATTTTTTTTTTTTTTAAACTTGATTACTATCTATAGGCAAAAATATCTATTACTTTTATTTCAAACATTTTCCTGGGAAAATTGATTTGTTTAAGAGTTTGGGGGAGTAATAATGCTAAGGTTTTTTGCTAAGTACATGTATGATTCTACCACCTACTAATATACATTGAAAGTATTGCTGGAATTCTAAATTTGAAGAAAAGCGAAAAAACCAGAAACTGGTACTGTGTTCAGAATAGATTTGGTGATTTTTGGAATTTTCTCGAAAACTATTATATTTTTTTCCTTGAAGGGGGGGGGGCAATCTATCTATTTTGCTGTGCCCACTAGGTGCCGGAGGCTATTGCCCACAGCACCCGAACAGATGTCCTTCTCTGAACGTCCGTTCTGCAAAACCTCCATTAAGTTGGGGTCCCTGAGGAATCCCAATACCCTGACAGGCTCTAGAGAGGGTATATCCCTCTTCTCCAGCTGGTAGCTACCCAGGTTCTTGAATCTTCTCTGAATGGCAGCTTCGCAGTCTGTTAGGAGATGTAGTGGAGTTTCTTCCTCTCCTCACAGAATCTGCATGAGCTGTCACTTTCAAAACCCAGCTTCACCAGGTTCCTCTACGTGAGGAAAGCCATAAGAACGCAGAGCTTGTTCTTGCTCAATCCGATGCAGGCCTCCGATCTCCGTTGGTTATAATTTCCTAAGCAAACGGGGAGGGAGTACCAGAGTTGAGATCTCCTCGTCTCCTCCTCCTTCCTAAGTTCCTCCAACAGAAACTGGTCACTGACCCCACAAAAAGGTTCCGGCCCTAGGAGCGAGGTCCTAGCGCCTAACTTGGCCAGGGCGTCGGCCAAATTCCCTCCAGTGCCAAATGCCCCGGCACCCACCACAAGGTTACTTTGTTCCTCCTGCCTAGGTTATTAAGTTTACTTAGGCATTCCCAGACCATTTTAGAGCTAATAACCGATGCACTCAATGCTCTAATAGCTGCTTGCCTATCGGAAAGGATTACAGTCTCCTGGTTCCTGTATCCCCTATGGAGGTAAACTATTATATAACGATTTCTTTAAAATTTGGAATGGGGGTAACTGTACAGATATAACTTATCAGTTTAATTTGTAACATTTTTCAACCCGACTAAACCATTTTAAGGATTGCAATTCTAAACAAAACTTGTTAATTAAGTTGGTTTCATTTCAGTTATAGTGTAACTGTTCAGAGCAGATTTTTTTCATATATTGATACATATCTGATCTCTTTCTACATATTGATGCATACGTGAAAAAAATAACCAGTAGATGTGAAAGTAAACAGCATTCCTGATTCAGGAAATCTGCAGGGTTGTTGCAGCCTGTCGTTTCAATATTTTGATATACTCATTTTGTCCACATATCAGTCAGGCTGAGTCTGAAGTATTGGTTATAAATAATTCGCGTCGCTCTGAGAGTAAACGCATCTACAGTCAAATTCTTTTTAACACTTCACTTCCTCATATACATTTGATATCCATCTATCTGCTCCATGAAAACAGTGTGCCGGCAGGTACTGTCCCTCTTAATAGCCCTAAACATATCTTTCAACTGATTTATCATTAATAAGATTTGCTTGTGTTGCCCTAGATAGACTAGGCTGTAGGCCACAGGTGTGAAAACCCAGATGTTTTTAGTAACTCTAAAACACTGTTATCATCAAAAAGCAAATATTGGAATTATCTTAGTTTTCTCTTCGACTTTTACACGCACACCCTCTGTAATAAAAACAAAATTAAGGCGGTAGTATGTGCCTGGTGATGTATAATTAAGTTAAATAAAAAAACAAGTCTCTTTTAAATATAATTTCTTTTTGGTGTGAGGTATACCACCATGATGTATACATCATCATCTTTGTTGATCGCCTGAAGTGGTTTGATCCTTGCTATTCAGTAGGAATTTAAACATTGGCGAATTAGTAATCACTTGCTTAAGTAATCTCTTACTAATGAAACTTTCTATTTACTTTGCTTCCTCCTTACTTGTTTTTATTTATTTATGTTCTTTTTTAATTAAAGTGCTTATTTCAAATTCTATTTTTTAAAACTTTTATTATATATTTTGTTTATTTAATTTAATTATAGGAATTGTTTGTTTTCCCTCCTTGCAATCTTGATATAACTAACCCCTTTAATTTCTAAACATTTTCTTCATGAGGTAGCATGCCATTTTTACACTATTCCATTTCTGTTCCATTTTACACTATTGAAAGCTTCTTCGCTAGTTTATGGGTGAATTCATCATTTCAACAGAAAACGCTCAGATTCAGATTTCGCACGCCTATCTAAACGACTGTGGTTCTCCAAAAAATCTTTATAATTATTTTTATGGGATTTGAGTTTTTGGGAATTGTTCTTTTTAAAATATTGGATTAAGGGATGGAATTAGTTCAGTAGTATTTGAAGTATTTATCAGTCTGTGTAAAGAAAAAAAAAGCTTTGCACGCTGACTGGTTTCCGCGTGGGGCACGAGTCTACATTCAGAGGGCACCTGAAGAAGCTCAGCCTAGAATGCGATAGCATCAAATTTTGTAGGAGAGAGGAGACTCCAATACATTTCCCTAGAGGGTTGTGGCGCTATCATCCAGAGAAGTTCTACTGGGGAGGAAGACGTACCCTCCTTAGAACCTTCCCAGATTCTGAGATAAGATCATTTCTGAGATCTAATTTGGAAGGCATGCTTTGTTGTAGGAGGAGTAGTGTCATCCGCGCACCAGTAGAGCGGCACATTAAAACCTCATCTGGTCGCATAAACTATAGAAATAAAAGCTCAGTAATAGCGCACAGAATGGCACAGATCTAGTCTGAGGCTATTCCCCCTAGACATTTTCTTTCTATTGGCCACTGCACGAAGAATGGCAGTGCACTGTGCCTAGAGTGTTATTGTACACATATGTTGACGCGCCACTTTTACCGAAATTTACATAGTTATAATTGAAATACATTCTACAAACTTGTAATTTTTATTATTGTGGGAGCATGACCTTCCTTCTCCACAGAATCTCTTTAAAATCAATTTTTTCTTGGGAAAAAAATACTAACCAAAGTAAAATTCTTTGTATGTACGTATGTTACTATACCCAAGCGAAATGTAACCCGATAGCATTGTTATGGAGAAAATCACATGATTTCCTTTATAAACTCGGAATTTTGAACATTAGAGCAAATCATAACTCTACACCTTCCCCCAAAACTCTCTTAAATGAATTTTCTCTGAAAAAATTTTTCAAAAACAGAAGTGATAGGTCTCTCTCTGTCTGTATATATGAAGATTAGTTTATCAATTTCAATGAAATCATGCATTCCCCCAAAACTTTTTTTTAAATGAATTATCCACGAAAAAAATTACAAATAAAAGTCATGTAGTATGTACATACAAAGTTTAACGAAAATCGTTGGAACCGTTTTCGAGAAACATCGCAAAAACCGTGAAAAAATCTGTTTAGTAAATTCCGGTTAAAGACTTTTGACAGATAACTTATTTCTCAGATCCTATTGTGCTAGATACTGAAATGGAATGTCATGTTGAAATTTCTGCGCAATTTTTCATTTTTGAGCTATGATGTTCTCACACAACACAACCATACATAGACTATTTTGTAAAAGCCACATTTTTGGATTCAGGGCGACCTCTATACAGAACGTATACAGGGTGTCCCAAGGTATATGGATAACGACTTTTTCTTGGAAACTAAGATAGCTAGAAAAAAATTAAAAAATACGTGTCCCCCGTAGTTTTTTTGTTAGAAAAACCAAATTTAATTTGCAAATTTGTTTTGGTGCTTCCAGAAACGAGATACAGGCACCAACTTCATTTTTTCAAATGAGGTGGTGTGGTTTTTATTTAAGAAATAGATTCCTCTATTTTTTGTAAGAAAAATTTACTTGAGCGTTTTTTTTTTGTGAGCGATATTTTACAAGTTATGAATGAAAACATGGTTCCTATAAGAAATTTAAAAATGATATTATAACGGTTTTTTGATTTAATAAGAAGAAAAGTACTATTTTATTATAAATTTTACTCCTCATTTATTACAGTTCTTGCTCGAACTGGCCTCCACCTTTGGTTGTAAGGTACAATTGGCAGGAAAAAGCATGTATATGCATCTCTAATGGTGGAGGCCAGTTCGAGCAAGATCTGTAATTAATGAGGAGTAAAATTTAAAATCACAGAAAAAAAATCGTTCAAGTAAATTTTTCTTACAAAAAATAGAGGAATCTATTTCTTAAATAAAAACTACACCTCTCCAATTTGAAAAAATGAAGTTGGTGCCTGTATCTCGCTTCTGGAAGCACCAAAACAAATTTACAAATTAAATTTGGTTTTTCTAACAAAAAACTGGGGGGACACGTATTTTTTAGTTTTTTCTAGCTATCTTAGTTTCCGAGAAGAAGTCATTATCCATATACCTTGGGACACCATTGTATATCCGGTGAATATTCGATATCGAAAATTTTTAACTCGATCTCAAGTTTTGCTCTCTTACCCAGCAGTAAGAGAAAAATAAATAAAAAAAAAAAGAAAGAAAAAATAGTCCAACTGCGTGACCATTCTTTTCCATTCTCAGAGTTGTTAAAAAAAAAGTCGCGAAGAAAAAAAAATCATTAATCTCTGACTGATAGTGTTGATAGTTTATCTGGAGCGCTTTTTATATTGCAAGTTTTTTTAATCTCCGTCAATATTAGTTTTTTTTCAAGCCTGGCCAGATCTGTTTGGGTATAATTCTTCATTTTTAGCGTAGTATAAATTTTTTTTTAATCCCCATGTATGATTCCCCAAGCTGCCATTTTCATAATACAGCAAGAAATAAAAATAAAGAAACGTAAGGTCTAGGTAGGCCCAGGTAGAAGATTTCTTGTAAGGGTTTTTTTCTGATTGAAGAAAACATCCATACTTTATATTTTTTCTGTACACCTCATTTTCACTGTACATGCATAGTGAACTATTGTTAAGCATTTCCTCCTCTTCTTTTGGAGGAGTGTGAAATCTTGTTGGCTGGTCTATATGCATTTCTCTTTTGTACATCTTCTTCTTTATTCCACTTCTTTTTTTCTTTTTTTTGCGGTAGGTTTTATGCCTGAGATAGGTTGAATGGATCTATACATATAATATACATTTCCTTTTTCTACCATTAACTCCTTCTCACTGTTATAATATTTATTGTAAACAAACTTATTGTGAGCAGATTTATTCCTTAGAGATTTTTACTAAGATAAATCTCCCGTTTTCTTCCCATCTGCTTCATCTAAACTAGAAAACGACCCTTTTTTACTGATGGAAAATTTCAAATCAGCAAGAAAATAAAAAAGATTTTATTCACCATTTTTTTTGTATTCTTTCTATTTGTTAATTTTACAAGAAGGCTGAATCTCTCCAGAGATTTTAAGTAATTTCATGAGATTCCAGATTTTATTTTTAAAATTTTGCCGCAGCATCAGTTAAATCATATTATTTGATGGACTTATTTGTGGCTAAAGTTTGAGAGTAACACTGTTTTTTTTTTTATTTGGAAATATTTTCAATTTGACTTGGCCAATACGAGACTAAAAACAACAGAAACTTGACAAACAAAACAAATTGCTACTGCGATTTTGTAGATAGGCAATCGAAACTGAAACACGCACTATTGAAACAAAAAAGCCACTTATTATGAAACAGTGCATTCAATCCAATGTGGAATTGAACTGTGTGGTACTATCGGAACTCAAAGAATTAAACAATATTTTCAATAACTAATTCTGCGTCAGATCACACAACTGAATCAGCATCAACCCCACATATAGAATACTTTTCCTTTCTACTAAAATCCTCTAATTCAAAGTCTCGCCTCCATAACTATATCAGATAATCCAATATGTCCATTGAGCCGTAGTTAGCTCCGCGACTACCTACCAAGATTAAAGAATGCTACCAGTGGTTGGCAGCCTACGACATCGTATTCACTTATCATATCTGGGAGTTTGTGAATTTCAAATTAATAAATAAATAATAAAAATGTTTTTGGGTGGAAGATGTTTGACTAGATTTTGGATTTAATTTGGTCACTTCCATCCTCTCCCCGCATAACGACCCCCGTAATTGCTTTTAGAAATCTTCAAAACCATTTGAGCTCACTGGAAACCTGGTGCATAAAAATGGCGAATAAAAATTAACGAGACAAAATGCCAATACACTACTTTTACATTAAGACGGACTACATTGCCCCCTCTATATTTTAATGGTATTTCTCTTCCAACTGCTGACTATGTACGCTACTTAGGATTATACATTGACAAACGACTCACCAGGAAGCCCCATACGCGACTAAAAAAGACAAGACCTCAACAGACGATTTAAAACTATTATCACTACTACTCGGCAGACGATCTAAACTATTCCTACAATATGAAAGACTAATTTGCATGGTATTACTCGAACTTATGTGGACATACGCTATTGAACTATGGGATTCAACCAAAGATTCCAATTCCCGCCGAATCCACTTATTCCAATCCAAAATCCTCAGAAAAATTATCAGTGCCCCCTTTCTATGTATCAAATCTCACCCTACATCAAGACCTCAATATTCCTTTCATTACCGAAGTTGCTAAAACCAAGTACAAAAAGTTCCATCTGCCCCTCTCTGCTCGCCCTAATCCTCTAGTACGCCAACTAAGTTCCTCTACCCTTCCAGAGAATCCTCCCAGACGATTGAAACGCCGCTGGCCTCGAGACTATCTCATGAATAACTAAGTTATTAACTAAGTAAAGCCATGTGTTTTGTTTCTTTTTCTATGGAGTCTCATCGCTGGATGAGTTCTCCACACAAATGACTCAGGTGAGTCCACACATTTACTGTTATATTTATATACAGATGTAACTTACAAATAAATGAGGAGAAAAAAAAAAAAATTGGTTCTGAGTATTAAGTGTAAACTGGACTATAGAAATTAAGAAAATAACTAATCTTTAATTATACCGGAAAACTATAATTAAACTAATCATTTAAAGCGGCCGACCCACCTAATTATTTAAAAACCTCCTAACAACTTGAACATAAAAAGGGGCAATCAATATTTGAGGCATCTAATTAAAATTCTTTATCTATCTTCTTCCCCATCATTTAATCTTTTTAAAACCAATATAACAAAATGATCAACAAAATAATGAAAAAAAAAAAAAAATTACTAAAGAAAATGAAGTTTGAAAATGAACTAAAAGTGATGATTGGTGGTTTAAATTGGAAGTGGTGGGGACGACAGGATGATTGAAATGAAACCAGAATGTATAGCCGCAGGAAAAGACCGTCGTGTCCTTCCTTCGACGACAAATGTTATTGGCAAAATGTGACATGGCCAATAGAGCAAGATTCAAGGAAAAATTGTGAAAATGAAAAGTCATGTTTGTAGTCTATAGAAGTAAACACTTTCAAATACTTTCTATGTATTATTTGTATTTACTATTTTTACTTCAACCAATATAATTACGTATATTTATAAATGTAAGAGACAATTAATTTTTAGGGAACAATAAACTAATTAAGTTAATTATTACTTTTTCGGAGTATTGTGTTTATGGTTTTCAGAAATTGATCAAATTTTGAAAAAACTTTTGAATGAGATTCTTTCTTTTCATAATAACGATCGTCGAAAGTGTTATTGAAAACAGCTTTTCACGCTTAGAATACATTTTTCTCAAAAACTGCTTTAACTTTACTTTGATTATACTCTTTACATAGATTTTTTATTTTTAACGTAGAATACGATCTTTAGGTAGTACCTATTTGGTAAAAAGGAACGATTCTCACATGAAAAAGCCAACGAACGTTTTCTCATAGTAAGGGTGGTGAGGGAGGTTCGGGGGAGGGGAATTTTTGGGTGGGTTGTGGGGTTTCTGGGAGATGTTGAAAATCGTAAATACGTATTCTTCTAGGCATGTTGCAATTGTCATATGACAGATACGATTTGAATTTTTTCTTTCTTTATTTCTTTTCCTGTTCATAAGATGAACTATTGCAAACGTGTCAAAGTTTCTATATCTGAGTTTTCACCGGAAAATTCATGTTTTGAATTTCCCATAGTCTGAAAAAAGTGTTTTTTTTAGAAACTGGTCTGTAGAGTATATGTGTCAGCAAAAACATAAGAATCGAAAAATTGTAAAAAGTTCGTACTTTATATTTTATTAAAGTCCTACCCACAGAGAACCTGACAACAATAAGGCTTTGAACAACAAAATCCCCTCAAACTATAGAATGAAAATGTTTAGTTTTTTATGCAATAATTTTCTACGGTATCAGCCGTTATTACATGTAACAAGACTGCAACTTTTATTTGAAACATTTTTTTTTATAGCAAAATTAATTTTATGAGGATTTTGGGGGAGGGGGGAGTCAATTTAAAATTATTATCAAAATCAGCATCCTATAGAATATTGTTGTCTGATAAATATAAGAACGCAAATATTAGATAAATGTTATTCCATGTTTGTCTGCACTCCTATATATATCTCAGTTTACTATTATAAAGGATGGTTAGATAAATATCTAATATGTTATTATTCTAATTATACAGTTCGGATGATTGAAGTAACTTCAATAAAAATTTCAAATATAATTACCTGTACTCGGATTTTTCTGATAAATGGCCATTTTTACTCTTCTTAAAATATTTTAATTTTTTTGTCATTATGTGTTTATATGATGAAAGCTATTGTCAGTTTATCAGCCAGGTTGTTTCCAGGGTGTAATGGGAACCGAATCATTGAGGATTCACGGGATCCGAAGAGGATTTACGGGCGGAGAAGCAGACATTTAATGAATCAAAGTCCGTTACTCCCCACCTAGGCCAGACTAGGAAGGGAGAGTTTGGTTTCATATAAGTAAGTAGAGCGACTGCTGAAGAGTTCGGGTTAGTTCGAAATAGTTTTACAACAGTACAACCAATCTACAACCATCAGCAACCTATCTACTACCTTCTTATTACACAGCCAGTCTGTCTCTTTATATTTCTCCTCGCTACCTAACTTCTGTTCAACTCTTAAGTCCTTGCAGTTTATGTTTTCTATTCATTATACAGTGTTCAGCATATCATCTAGTTAATTTCTCTAAAAATCCATTCTCTCTAACTCTCTCTCCTTTTCACATCCATTATACGGGGTAAAAAACACAAAAATATTTGTTAAGTGTTTTTATTATTATTTTATTTTACTTAAACCCGAACTTTTGGCAAACACTATTTCAATGGCTCTCTTAAAATATGAGAAGATAGAATACTCTGGCAACATTGGAAGTATCAATTAATACTTTTAAGAGAGCCCTTGAAGATGGCAAGGAGAAAACATTTTATTGAATAGACTTACAATAAAAAGAGGCTGCTCAACTTTGTTGAGGTGCAAAAACACAGCATTCTGATCTATCCCAAGACAACAGTACATACATAATAAAAATAAAGGATAAACAAAGCAAGCGTAATGCAAGCGTGTCCCAACGAGCAGTGTAAATGAAACAATTATTTGATACGGGAACATAAAATATCAAAAGTCACGAGGAAGATAAAAAAGTAAACAAAAAGAAAGAGGGGGGGGGAAAGAAATTAATAACTATATATATGATTATGTATGATGCCGACTGAGTCTATAATAACAGTATTGGCCGAAACATCCGGTTTAAATGATTAAAAAAAATAAATAAATAAATAAACTACAAATATTTTTTTTTTTTTAATCCTAGAAACTATCTTTTTCTACTACTACTATTTTTATTATTATTATTTCCTAACCATGGGGGGGGTCAGCGGCGGCCCTCACCTTATTTACGCCCACATTATATATATATATATATATGTCATTTCAATTTGCAATAATTTTTTGTTAGTTTTTTAAATCTCTTATTCTTGTGTCCTTAAATTTCTTATCTCTTTTATTGTAGTCTGGCCCCATACAGTGACAATAGGTAGGACAAGATTTAATGAGTTTTTTGTTTTTGTTTTAAGAGTTTACACCTGGAAGAAGATAGATTATTTTAATCCAAGTTGTATGGGACTTTTTTTTTTTTTAGGTCAAATGAGAAAATTTTGCCGTTTCTTTTATTTTTGTTTGTCTATAAGACCCTTTATTTTTTTGTCTCTTTTGTTTTCATTTCCTATAAAGTAGCTAATTTAAATTATTTATCCGTTCATTACTTTTGGATATAAACTAAAAGTAATTGTTTACAGTTGTCCATTGTAAAATTAACTAACTAATACAAAAAGATAGAAAGCTCAGCTTTGGATAATTCCTCGGTAAAATCCTCTATAAAAGAAAAGTATGCAAACATATTTTATCCTGAAAAATACTGTTACTATTTCCATTCAGCAATCTAAATCCCTCTTTTGCGCTACCTTTTACAATCCTCTATTTGATAAATCTAATCTATATACCTTTCACTTTTTTTTTTCCTTTTTTTTTCACAAATTTATTTGACTTTTTTTTTTCCTTTATCAAATGAAAACAGCCGCTTGCTTGTGCTTCCTCTGGTCAAATACAATGACATAATTACAGTCTACGTTGTGGATAAATCGATGAATTACTTTCTATTATCGGATCAACTTTACAATGCTGCTCATTGTGTTATATTATTAGAAAATATTTGATTGAATCCTTAAATAAGTAAGAGCTCCCAAATCAGAGATTCCCCCCTCCCCCATTATAGCCAGCTTCTACATTTTTTATTTATCGAAATGAAATAACAGTGTATGTAATCAGACGAAATGTAAATTAATGTAATATTTGAACTTGCTGCGATTTTTTATTTTGGAACAGGAAACACACTCACATACAGACCATTTTCTAAAACATACTTTTTCAGATTGACTCAGTAGACCTTCCAAAACTTGTATTTCATATAAAAAAGTAGATTTTGAAAATTTTTTCGCTTCCTGTTACCCCTTACTTCCTCTTAACAGGAAAATAAATAACTCAATAATTAAATATTTCGATAAATTCATTTTATTTAATATAGTTTCTTTAATTAATTCCTTGGTGCCGTTAATTTTTAAAAAGTAAAGAACAAATATCATTGGAAATTCTAACATTTAAAAAATTCCTACATTCGTTTTTTTTTTTTTCTTTTTCTTTTTTATTTCCAGAGTTACAACTGATTAATATTTTTTTTTTATGTTACATTATTTTATTTTTATATTTAATTAAGTTTATATCGAAGTGTGTTGTTAATTTCATATGTAAAGTTATAGCTGTACATTCATATCGTTCCCAGTTGAGGTAATTAATATGTAATGTAATCAACCTGTTTTTACCAATTTCCCATTTCTATTTTACATATTACATATTTACTTACATAAAAATTGTATTAAATAATAAATTCTTCAATTTTATTTATCAAATTTAATTCAAATTAATCCAAGTTTAAGTTCATTTAAATACTGTGTTGATTTAAATTTGTTCACTTGAAATGCAGTATCTTAGATCTCCAATTCTTTGCATTTTTTTCTTTAATTTATTTATTTTGCAACTGTATACAATATACAATAAGCAAAATTGATGGAGTAATTTTTTTACACGTGTACGTACTCAATATGTACGTTTGTATATGTGGCTGTTGACTGGACTGGGGAATTCCCAACCAGCGTTGGGAGCCGTTAGTAGTTCGCCATTCTTTCAAGCTTAAACAACACCTCCTCTAGGAGGCCGGCGTTGAATGCAACGTTAATGTCGCATAGTCACCGCCGTTTTAGCCTCCGAAGCGGTTTTTTAGGAAAGTGTTCTGGTGGACAAATTCCGTGTCAGAAGATTATGGGGTGTTTTAATTTGTGTAGCGAGATTAAACAAACTCTGAGATAAGTGGCATGTTTAGGTCGGAGTGGATTGTGTGTTTGGAGACGTAGAAAAAGGAGTATTAACTACAGTTCTCACGATCTTAGATTGTAGGGTTTGAAGTCGGTTAAGGTTTTTTAGAAATGCCGTAAAGTTCTATTCCGTATGTCCAAAATTAGGGCTAGAAAAGAGCATTGTATAATATGTTTTTCTTGATCGTAAAAAATTAGTTTTGAACGTTTGTCGTCTTTTTAGCATTTTGTTGCAGTCAATTATATAGTCCGAGATATCTCACTTGGTTTCCAATTAAGAGGTATTGCAGTAAATAGGTGGAAGAGTTTAGCTGTTTAAGGTGAATCAGATATAAGAGATATTTTCCGTGATAGCTTGCTTTTTTTTTGTGGTCATCGTCCGCTTTCGGGCATTCGCCCATAATCAAGATGTTTTTGTCAAAACAGTATGATAACAGACTTGCACAGAGCAAATTAGTAAACTATTCAAAACCATCCTTCCACACTAACAATAAAAAACGCAATAAGCAATACACAATACACCTGAATCAAATAGTTTTTAAGTCTGTAAATACGAATCAAACAGCTTTTAAGTTTGTACATATCTGAGTAATGTATGAACTTGATAATGTAAAATGTTAATTGTGGAATGTACGCTACATTAAGCTCGGATAGCGTGCTTATATATTTTTCAATAATATATAAAAGTTGTATTTAAGCTTTTTACAAAAAAAATTTGCTCTGTGCAAATCTATGTTATCACATTGTTTGACGAACGCATCCTGATATTGGGCGAACGCCCGAAACCGGTCGGTGATATAATAGGGTTGTTGATGAGAGAAATTAGGTTTGATTAAATAAACGAGATATGCTGACACTAATATAATGTAGCTAAGTTTACACTAACTGCACTGGACTTTATAATGAAAATGATAGAATGACTGGTGAGAGTAGAGATATGACACGATGCGATGACTGGTGTACAGTTGTATAGTTGTATATGATAGATCCCTTTAGATAGATTCCCACTGGCTTATATACACAGGTTCTCCCATTCTAGCCTGCCTAAGTCAGACAGTAGCCTCTGTTAACCAGAGAGGACCTCTCTTCTCTCTGCTGTGGTTGCATTATCTTTGCGGTACCATTACATCATCACTTGTCCCTCCACTGCGGGAGCCATAGTTCAATAATAAGTATACAATATTGGCGCATGGGTTGCCAAAATTTCTGAGACCATTTCCTTTTTCTTTGTCTATGTTTTGAAGTGTCTCCTGATTTTAATTGGCAAAATTATTCTGTTCCAGATCTCCTGTTTCTATTTAAATCGTTTAATATTTTATAGATTCTTGTTAGTTTTTATCTCAACGCTGGAATTTATACGAATAGAGTGTACACTCTCTCTAAATCAAAATCTAAAATTTGCGAATTATAAAGATATAAATATTCAAAAAAATAATTGGGTCAACATCATCTCCTACGATTTCATCAGATGTGTTTTATCTAAATTGATTAGACATATTAATAAATTTTAGTATAGAAATAAAGAAGTTATAGTATGAAGGAGTAAAGATAAAATATTTATTTCCTTATTGCATGTTATTACTTGTTGTTATATGGGAGATAAAAATATAAAAGGTAAGAGTCTTAGCTGTCTTGTTGTTTATGACCGTACTGAGAGCTACTTCTGCACATAACAAGTGTCCTCCCCCCCACCATATCCGAGAGGATTCCTCTCTCTATCTCTCTCCTTCCTCACTCTCACACTCTCTCTCTTTATTTTTTTAATTGACAGCCCTTTCTGCATGCTTCCCTTTTTTTGCCTCCTTAACAATCTTCTTTCGTAGTGATATAAGTTTTGTCATTTTTTTGTTTCTTTTCTCTTAATTTATTTGTTTTGTTTTTTTTATTTGTTTGTGTATAATTATTTATTTTAATAAATATTTCCATTTCTCTTATACAAAAAAAAATAATAACAAAAAACCGTTGTGAACCGCTTATATGAAATGACAAATTTTACACATTTGTAAATATGTTTTTATATATCCAGGTCTGGGTTTTACGCCTATAACAGAGGTTTATTTATTATTTTTATTTATTTATTTATTTTTTTTGAATTTGTACAACATTTATCATTTTTGCATACCAGCTTCCTTGTAGAGTAATGATTATTTAAAAACTTTATCATAAATTATTTTTCTTTCATATCTCGTAAGATTTTCTCATCATTCACTAGTTTCTCTTTGTTAAAGTTAAAAAGCCCACAATCTCTTTGAAAGATAGAAAAATGATTCTTCAGTCCATTAATATTAATATTAATTTTAAAATCTAAAGTACTTTTTTGTTCTCCTTTTTTTATCCTTGGTAGCATTATTACTTAGAATATTATATTTACTGGGCTTTTCTTTTTTTTTTCCTTAACAAAGTTCTTTTTGAGAATCATTTACATTTGCTTTTATATTGTAAATATAATGCAGACTTAGATCGAACAGCTCTAGAGCTACTTTAGTAAGCCGCTTCTGGCCAAAGGGAAAGGAGTTTAAAAGAAAGATTTTTTTGTTATATTTGGGCGGAGGGTGGGAGAGTGTTGATGTGTTAGTGAGATATTTCAGTTATTTCACTTTGTGAAGGTTGCAGACCATCAGTCTCTGGTGTTTTTATTTATGTACTTTATAAACAAAATGGCTGTAACACTTAAAATCATGTTCTCTGTCTTCACGTGTTGCTTTTAGAATATTTATTATCCCAATTGTCCTATTGCCCAATCTTGGTGTTTTCAGTTTAGAATTGTTATACTAACTATCGCCACCCAATTATTAGCGCTAGCATTGTCATGCTTTTTATCCAATACCACCACAGTTCAGCGTCGCTGATACTATGTACAGCGCATCTGACACGCCCAATGCGACTGCAACGTTCGAAATTGCGTGTTACTACCAACTGTTTTATCAACCAGTTCCGTCTAACACCCAACCCCAAGGATTATATATAAAAATAAAATTCTTAGATTTTGAGGTCTTCTGAGTCCAAAAGATGGTTTTTAGAAATTGGTCTGTGTGTGTCTCTGTGGTCAGATAACTGAAAAAAGGAGAATTAGATGATTTTCTTTGTTGGCCGTTAGTTGTAAGATGAAAACAAGAATTCGTTGGCTTATCGACCAATTCAAGGTAAAAAACAAAAAAAGGAATTTTGTAATTGGTTTTTAATAATTAACAAGTTTGACGTTTTGACAAACTTAGTTTGCCTTCTTCAGGAACAATACAAAAATAAAGAGAAAAATTATAACACTAAACACAAACAAAAAACAAAATACATAGGTGTGATTACTGTGGGACTGCTAAGTCTGTAATGAAAGGGTGTATGTTGTAATGCTGAAAGCCAGGAGAAGGGGGGACCGTTATGTATGGTCCGTTATGTATGGTCCGTTATGTGGGGTAGAAATTACTTTTTTTTCCCCTCAGGATTTTTTTAAGGGAACAGAGGATATAATTGTAATGGGAAGAAATTAGATCTTTGTCTTTTTTATGATTAACGGGGTTAGGTTGGAGATGGATGTGTATGGACTCCGTAAGGGGTAGCTTGTGTAATTGGGCTGGATAGCGAGGATAGGATTATGGAAATCAAAAGAATGGTTCAAGGATAGGGCGTGCTTGGAAAGTGCTGTACTGTCTATTTTCTTAGATTATTAAATGCGACATTTCTTCTATGAAAAATTTATATTGGAGACGTTCTAGAGGTTGGAAGGTTACACCATGCTCTTTCCAAAAAATGTTGGAGATCGCTAGATATTATTCAACTTGTAAATTGTGTAACTTGAAAAGTCGTGTGTGCGTGTGTATGTTTTACACCAGCTTTTTTTTTTTTTGTCTCTCGTAAATAGGTTCCAAAAAATTTTTTGAAAGTTGAAATACTTATATATACACTAATACTTATATCATTATTCTAAATTGCCATTCATTTTGTAAGAAAATGATTCAATTAGATTTTTGAGTCACTCAATAGGAGGGAGAGTCGTTTGTATGTTTCCTAGCTAAATTTCAACATTCACTTATTACTGCAGATGTTGTTAGATGTGTTCACAGGGAGAGGGGCTTTAAAGCAGCTAAATCTACTACGTTCTAAAAGATCTATTTGAAAGGTCCCTTGGGTATCAGTCAGTGTTTGTACAACAGGATGTAGTCATCTGTAAAGTATGTGTATGTATGGAACTAGAGTTTGTCTATTGATACGCTAAACAAAATAGTTTACATTTTACCATTTCCCTGTGACGTCTTGTATGAGTTTTATATAGGTGTCTGTCTAAAAGTGTTGGACTAAAAATACCCTCAAGGTATTTCTTTTATAGTTAGAAGAAGTAGTGTAATTCTTCTGTTTAGGAATTAAAAAAGGCCGCCCATCATTTTCTTTTAATGTACCCTTTTACCTTTACAATAAAATATTTTTCTCTTTTGTTTTTGAAGTTGTTCTCGAGATAATGGGTTTTAATGGATCTTATAGGGCTTACATATCTAATGGGGTGATCCCTCATCTAATTACGTATACAGTACATTGATATTAAAGAGAATTAAAAAAAGTTAAGTCAAAAATCGAGTTCTGTAATAATTATAAAAACACGTGAAATTTAGTCCTAAGATCAGGATTAAATACTCCATAACTCCTTTAGGTAATTAATCATAATGATATAAAATATAATGAACCTATCCGGGACCATATCCTAATCCTATATAATCTTTTCTTTTTCATGCATTCAACAAGATATAATTTGGATTATTATTATTATTATTATTATTATTATAACTTAGTTTAAGGGGTGGGATTAGCTAGGTGTTAGTGCCCGGAACACCCGAAATCGAGACCATATAAAGGGTGCCTTTTGATTTTGCTTTTCTAGGATTCTCGACTGCAAGTCACTGTTCAAAATAGGCAGTGTTGCCAATAACAAGAACGGGACAATTGCCATTGTCCAATGAACGGCAGTGCACTGAGAAAAGGTCCAGGTTGCGAAAAAATAAGATTTGATGATTGGATTTAAAATTGTACTAATTTTTACGTTCTCGTACTTCTACTAAGAGGAAGTATTGCGATAATGTCTAATTTTTTAAATTGAATTTTCTCCCAAGTATCAAAAAATGTTTTTCGCGAATTGTATATGTGAGAAATTATTTAAAAAACGAAAAATCGTAAGAAACCCACAAACTTGGTGTTCCGTTCAGGTACTACCACCGGTTCGGACACCAACGTTTCGGGGAAAAACCATCAACCAGTAATGTGCCTTTATTGATTTTTTTTTTTTTTGAGTTTTTCATCGATTTTTTCGAAAATGGCTCCAACGATTTTCTTTAAACTTCATATATCTGATGCCTATACAAATAAATAAAATTCCTTTCACTTATATTTGGAACATTTTCTTGGAAAATTGATTGGGGGGGGGGGTTGTGAGGAAACAGTAGCGTTATGTTTGTTTTCCTCTAAAGTACGAGTATACTTCCTCTAAAGTATTACTTCAGTACAATGTATGATTTTACTACCTTTATAATATTAATACATTAGAAACATTGATAGAAATTTGAATTTGGAAAAAAATCGGCTAACCGGAAGTGAGATTTTATAGAATAGGTTTTGAAGATTTTGGAATTTTCTGGAAAACGACTACAAGCGATTTTCTTCAAACTTGAAATGCTCACTGCACAGATGATACAATTCTACAACAATGTTTTTAAAAAAATTTCCAAAAAAAAATGATTTTAGAGGAATTCGGCGGGGGGGGGGATCTGTCATTTAGATTAAAATTAAAACTGCTACTACAAGTATAAGTTACGATAGAGGGAGCTCCTTTATTAGTTAGTTACACTCATGTACATATTATAACTCACTCATATTAATACTTTCTTACTACTAGTAAGAGGAAGTATTGTAATCTGTCAAATTTTCGATATGGAGTTTTCACCGGAAATATCCGTTTTGAGATCCCCTGAATCCAAAAAAGTGGTTTTTTAGCAAATGGTCTGCGTATGTGTGTGTGTGCGTGCGTGCGTGCGTATATATATATATGTGTGTGTGTGTGAACAGTATAGCTCAAAAATGAAAAACCGTAGACAGTTGAAACATGTTATTCCGTTTAGGTATCACCATGGCATCTGATAGTGGGTCATCTGTCAAAAATCCTCAACCGGAAGTACCACTTTACTTGTATGTTTTTTTTACGTTTATGCGTTTTTCTCAAAAATGGCTCCAACGATTTTCTTCAAACTTGGTATGTCAACTACATATACAAAGAGCTACAACTTTTATTTAAAATGTTTCTCTGGGAAAATTCATTTAAGGTCAGTTATGGTGGGAGGGTGGGGTTAGGTTTTTATCTAAAGTGCTATTTCAGTTCATTCTATCATCTAAATAAGATTAATTAGAATTGAATATGTTGTTGAAATTCTGAGTTTAAAAAAAATCAGATAACCGGAAGTGCGTTAACATTACCCACTTTTCTAAATGATTTTATTTTCACTTTTTCGCGATTTTCTCAAAAATGTCTCCGAAGATTTTCTTGAAACTTCGTATATAAACTAAACATACAAAGATCTACAACTTTTTTTTTAAAAACATTTCTCTGGGAAAAATTCATTTAAGGGTACTTTTGGAGGAGGGGTGGGGTTAGGTTTTTCTCTAAAATGCCATCATAGTTGATAATACAATTCTATCATCCAAACAAAATTAATCAGAAATAAATTGATGGCCAAAATTCCGAGTTTCAAGAAAATTAGTAAACCGGACGTGCTCTTTTACCGGATAGTTTTTTTTCCAGTTGTCGACGAATTTCATTAAATTTAGTATACAAACTATAAAATTTGTCAATTATAATTTTGAGAAGTGGATTAAGAGAAAGTTGTGTGAGTGTTTCATACCAGATTTTGTTTTTTATGTTAAGGCGATTTAAACATTTGTAAACAAGAATGGTTAAAGAAAATTTTTCTGTTGTATTGTTGTAATACTGTTGTGTGAGAAAGTTGTGTGTATGTATTTCGTATTGAAGTTTTATTATGTTGCAATGATATATGGAGAGATGTTAGATTTATCTAAGAATTGATATCCAGAGATACACAAGACACTTGCCAGGACTGTTCGTTTTGGCGAGGTTTTTAGTTCTGTTTCTATTTTTCATCATTTTGTATTTCGGCCTTGGTTTTCCTATTTGATAACATTATATTGTTTACATTGTTGTGTGGTCGATGAATTTAAATTAACTTATCATTGAACTAAATTTAATTTTAATACCAATCAGGGACCAGTGAGACAAAAAATTATTGTATATTCTAATACATTCATACAAATCCATAATAATATATTAAATAAATTATAATGTATGATAAATTGCTATTTACATACCTGTGAATACATTAGACTAAGTGGAAGACTCATAGCTATCGACAATAACCACACAAATATAATTTTCAATATAACCCTACGTCTTGTTTTATTACGTCCAAACTTCATTGGATATCTTAATGATAGATATCTGTCCACTGAGATCGTACATAGATGCATTATAGAAGCCGTACAGAATAACACATCCAAACAGATCCATGCCAAACAGTAAACTGGTGGTAATGGAAAATATCCTTGAAACAAAACAATTATTATTGATCTCAAAGTTCACATAATACAAAATATATATTATATATATAAAAAGAAAAAAAAAGAAGGAATATGTTATGAAAAAAATAAATCAATGAATGACTAAATTGAAATGAATGCAATTTAATCATTGGCCAAATAATGATGAAAAACATTTAATAGGGTTTAAATTGAATTGTGAACAACTGGCGCTCACCATAGAGTTTATATTGTGATTGAATTTTAGGACGATAAATTTAATTTAATTCAAGCAGCCATTGTGTGTGATCTGTTATTGCCGTTTTCATTTATAGGTAGGTACATATTTAAATCCTATGATTCCAATTTATTTGTGGTTAATTATCTTGGAATTTCTTTGATTTACAATCATTTTAATACATATAATTTATCCATTTATGCGTTGGTGAATAAGTAATAGTAATTTTAAAAGCTCCCATCGAATAGAAGTCGGCGAAATTTTTACGATTCGTTTAATTTATTTAGGCTTATGCTGATAATGCTTCGTAAAAACTGTTAGTTAGGAATACAGTAAACTCCCGATTATCCGGGCTAATGGTGGGGATAGGCGGCACGGATAATCCGAACTATAATTATGTATTTCTAAAATACAACATATTATACATTTCTAAGGCGGACAATTATTTTAACATGTTTGTTGTGATTTTGGTTTGTTTGCAGGAATCTTTTAATGATTTTTTAATATCAGTTCGAATTTTTCTAAGAGTTATTATGTCGTTATACTCCAATTTCTCGAGCTATTTGTCGATGTACTCCAACAATGTGTCAACAGAATTTTCAGGACCAATGTAATAAATTAAATTCATGCACGGATAATCCGCACACGGATAATTGGGAGTTTACTGTATTTCAGAGTGTATTAGTTATTTTATTTAGTAATTCACATCGAGCAACGGGTTGTCCAGCAGTTTAACTTATTAGCTATCCAAGAGTCGGCGAGATTTTCTTTTTTATTAGAAATGAGATAGTTATTATACTTTCATGTTATTCCCCCAAATGTTAATGTACTTTCATTGTCTCAACCCCAAACCTGTCAGGAAGATTTTTGTACTTTCTTATAAGGTACTAACCCCTGTTATTAGGAGGAAATTTATTAATCCATAAAAGTTCTACATTTTAAATAGAATTTTATGGAATAGTTCCTGTTATTTTTACTGATTAGGAAATAAAAGTTGATATACGTTAGATATTTAATTATTGTATTGATTTGAAGACCAAGCTGTTATTTTTTCATGATCTCAATCTGAGTAAGTCCGGGTAAAGTAGGTTTTAGTTTGGGTGGTGGTGGGGGAGGGGGAGGTGTGCAATTGAGCCTAGCCAATTTTTCTCTTAGTAGGTTCAGGAGGTCCAGGAGGATGAAGTCTGTAGTTGGTCTGCTATCTGTACACTTTACTTGTCACACTGACACAATAGCGAGCTGATTATTTTAAATTTATATGGTATTTTAAAATTATTATATCTAATTAAGAAATATCGTCAGTTTGGGGGATAATCTAAATCACTACTTTCATTCAATCTGTCTTGTATTGATGGGAAAAAAAATGTCTGATGTATTGTGAGCCTGTTAGAGTGAACCCATTCTTCTTCCCCAATTTCGCTTTGTTTGTTGTCTTCACGTATGATTTGTAGTAACAATTGTAACCCATGTCTGGCGCTACTTCTTTTAAAGCCTACCCCACACCAATTGACTCAGCGTTCTCATTTCTACAGTACCAAACAGTACTTTAAGTCCACTTCATTCTATTAACTTTTTTCTAATTTCTTCTGTGGTATGAATTTTCCGATTTGTACGTATATGCGCTGTAATCATTCATTGATTGTAACATGGTATTTATATTTTATATATTCATTCCTATGGAACATTGTAAAGGCCTGAAATTTTTTTTTTTTTAGAACGTTTCATTGATAATTTTCACAGTCGTTCCATGAAACGACAGTAGTCCACATTTTTATGCAAATTTACCCGACTGCAGATAACTAGTGGCAATTGCAGTTCTTTCCAATCGTTATATGCTACCATTCTAAAATGTGTAGCCTCCTTGGTATAAAATCTGATTGTATAAATTTTAAATAATAAAATTAATTTTTAATTAACTTCGCTAGCCTCATCAAATAATATCAATTTAAAAGGAAAAAAATCAATATAAAATTTGCAATTAAAAGGAATGGTATTCACATTTTGTTGCCTAATTGGCAGGAAATGATTCCTATCGGGAATATATGTAGGCTAATTTAAATTCGATGTAAATACAATGGCATGTTGTTGCATATGAATTTGAAATTCTTTTATCATAAAATAGTGGTAACAATATAAATTATGTATTTGTAATTTATTTAGAGGGGTCCTCTCCAACAATCATGACTTATTTGCGTCAAAATATATATTCTCCCATATTGTTGAAGATCAAATAATTAACTTATTAATAGTTTTTGGAATGGCGCATTTAATTTATTCTAATTTAAAAAAATGACTGTAACTCTCTTTTGTCATGATGATTGGGTTGAAAAGGAAAGAGAGGTAAATGTGCAATATGCTGGATTTTACTACTGTAGTAGCCAGCCAAGGAGGAGCATTTTTGAGATCAAATGGATTCCGTAATTGGGGCAGAAGAACTTGAACAGTGGTGCGCATGTTAGTCCGAAGTTACAAGCATCAAGCTGTCCTTTGCTTTTTCCCTTCAAACTCATTAAATTGACATAACCATTTTTAAAATTAATTTTTGGGTTAAAAAAAAAAAAAATCTGGTATGAACAGTCACGTGACTTTCTGTTATTTCTCTCAATACAGTTATATTATAAAATCACAAATTTTCTTTAAACTTGCAAATGTTGCTCATATGTCCTTAACATAAATATACAGGTAGTGTGTGGGGTGGGGGGGGGAGTGCAAACCTACCAACAGAGGCACATAGAGAATGATTATATTGTAGAGAGCGCCAAGTGTATTGTTGAACACACACATTTGAATTTTAACGAATCTTCGATTCCTCAGAACCACCTAACAACAATTTTTTCAAAAAATGTTACAAATAAAAGTGATACGTTTCTGACTATGCAGTAATCGTCTCCAAGTTTAAAGAAAATCTTATATTCGTTTTCGAAAAAAAATTCCAAAAAACCTATTCATAATATCGCACTTCCGATAAATGTATTTCCTTCAAATTTGGAATTCTATCAATGCTTTTAATGTGTACTAATATTATTATAGATGGTAAAACCATAGATTATAATGAAGTGGTACAAATATAACGCTACTGCCTCCCTCCCCCCAGAACCTCCCAGGAAAATGTTTCAAATCTAGGTGATAGGTATGTGTGTGTATAGATTGTATAAGAATTTTAAAGAAAATCGTTGGAACGTTTTCGAGATAAATCACGAAAAACTGAAACTTCCGGTTTGTTGGATTTTGGCCGGAAATCTTCGTGCCTGATGAAGCGGTAGTAAGTATCTAAATGGAATATCAAGTTTGAACCTTCTCGACTTTTCGTTTTTGAGATATTCTTGTTAACACACTCACAGAGAGTGAGAGGGAGGGACCGACAATTCGCTAAATACATTTTTTTTTTTTCGTATTCAGGTGACCCCCAAAATATTTTGAAAATCTGGCACGATCGCAATACTTCCTCTTTTACAAGAAGTAAGAGGAATGTAAAAAAAAAGAAAGTGTATTTCAAGTAAATTTGGTTATACAATTTTTAGCATTAGGACGAAAAGTTAGTTTAGTAAATAAGGGGAAAGTTAAACGGAAGAGGGGATACGTATATATAACATTGCTTTAAAGATAGAATATAAATACATATATATATATATATATTACTCGTATTGATTAAATATTGACGTCATTTCTATAGCAAACAAAACAAGTTGTAGAACTCTATATTGGATAAACATTAAGTTACAAATAAAAAGGGAAATATGCAAATCGCCTTATATTCATACTAATTATTCAGATTATAGTTCATATTCAAAGCTCTTACTATTGCTAAATTATCCATGTGCAAAGTTACTGGTGGATTTTGTTGGTAGTTTGTTTGTACAATTACTTTCATTAAATTATTTTCTATTTATCCAACCTTATCCAACATATTCAGTTCCCCCGCGTCTACTATTTCTTTTTCCTAGTTTTTTTTTTGCTTATACTTAAGAAGATACCCAAGTTGTCTTCCTAGTTGTTATACATTAGTTAGTAACGTTATATTAAAAAATTATATAAATATTAAATTTAATTTTTTGAAAAGAATGTTTTGAAAATATGTTAATGATGTTAATAATTAATTTTATAATTTTATCTAATGATATTGTCTATTATTATACTCCATTATAATAATAGGTTAGAATTTTTGTAACATTATCTTGAGTTTGAATTTGGATATTTTATTTTAAAGTGTTTTGTTATGTAGTGTACAGGGTACAAAAAAATGAAACTATGACCCACGAAGGCATATTAAACATTTTTATTTTAACCTTAATTGAGGAAATTATTCCAAATATCCCTTGAAAACACCATTCTGAATTAGACGATTGCTTCTAATGAATTCATACAAAACATATAACAAAGTGTTTGAGACCCAACAATATACTCTTTCCCCTATCACAACCCTCATTTCTATTCACAATCTCCCTGTACTAGACAGCCGATCCAAATTTGCATTATGAAATAAAAGACTTTTTTACCTATTACTTCTAACATGTATTTAGTAAGTCGCGTTGAAATATGGGAGCCAACTAAGCATTCACAATTTTCATCGTATCCAGCCAGTCATTTCAGTACAAAATCCTAGAAATATTGTCAACGCAACCTAGTTGCACTCAATTTGTTTTCTTATACTTCATTCATATACAACTGCTCACCTTAATCCTTCAAATCTTCTCAAACTATTCCCGGACAATCCACGCTGGTGGCTGAAGCGGAGATAACCTTGTAACAATCATCGCTGCGTGACTTTTCCAGTCCACACTCCTATCAGTTTAATTTTTATTTCAACTTATTTACTTGTTGCCAAATATATTATATGCAGTTGTAAATGTTAGTAAAAGATTTTTTTTAATTAAATGAAGCAAGAAGGGAGGGAGTTTCTGTACTTAAAAGGAATCTATGATCATTGTTTAAAATTATAAGCATTTTACTTTCTCTTACTAATAACAGTAAGTGGCAGAATTACGATCGTGCCAGATTTTTTAAAATTGAATTTTCATCGGAAATACACATCTTGAGGTCATGTGTGTGTGTGTGTGTGTGTGTGTGTGTGTGTGTGTGTGTGTATATGTATATGTATGTATGTATGTGAACAGCAAACCTAAAAAACGAAAAACCGTAGAAAATTGAAACTTGATATTCGTTTAGATAACAAAATGGGATCTGACAGTACGTTATCTGTCAAAATTCCCCAACCGGAAGAACCACTTTACTAGTTGTTTTTTTTTACTTTTTTTGCGATTTTTTCAAAACTGGCTCCGAAGATTTTCTTTAAACTTGGTATATCAACTACATATATAAAGACCTACAAGTTTTATTTGAAACATTTCTCCGGAAAAATTCATTTAAGGGCACTTCCTGGGGAGGAGTGGGGTTAGGTATTCATCTAAAGTGCTATTTCAGTTTATTAAACAATTCTGCCTTCTTAATAATGTTAATTAGAATTAAATATGTTGTTGAAATTCCGAGTTTGAAAAAAAAATCGGATAACCGGAAGTGTGTTTAATTTTAACACTTTACTAAATGATTTTTTCACTTTTTCGCGATTTTCTCAAAAAATGGCTCCGACGATTTTCTTGAAACTTTTTATATAAACTAAACATGCAAAGATCTACAGCTGCCACTAAATTGCTATCATAGTAGACAAATACAATTCTACCATCTAAACAAAATTAATTAGAAATAAATAGATGGCCAAAATTCCGTGTTTTAAGAAAATTAGTAAACCGGAAGTGCGCTTTTACTGATAAAATTTGTCAATTATAATTTTGAGAACTGGAGTAAGAGAAAGTTGTGTGAGTGTTTCACACCAGATTTTTTTCTAAAGTACCACTTCAACGTAAATTATGATGCAAAAGTGCGATTTTACGGCATTGGTTTTTAATTTTTTTTGGAATTTGCTCTATAACGGTTACAATGATTATCTTTAAACTTGGAATAGTTACTGCATAAATAAAAACGTATCACTTTTATTTCAAGCATTTTTTTTCTGAGAAAATGATTTTGGGGGGGGGGAATAGATGCCTTATCAGTTAATTCAAATTCAAGTTTACAAAGCTTTGTTAGTGTTAATATAGAGGCGCCCTCAGTTATACCAGTAAAATCCCCACCGCTATGTTATGGCCAGCTACACTAGACATTATAGCGTTGCAGTTTTAAAGATGAATTTTTTGATTAAATTGTAAATATTAATTAGAGTAAGAAAAAAGTTGTATGAATGTTTCAAACAAAAATTGTTGCTTGTAATAACAAAAAGTTTAATTAAGTAATAACTTGTGTGAAGTGTAATTGATGTTTCGCCTATTTAGATGGGGGCTCTTTAGGGAATTAAACTTATACTACCTTATATTATGTTACAGAACTTAAACTTTTGTAATAGACCAATCTAATTTTAATATAAGTTGTTTTTTTTTTGCCAAACAGAGTAGACTGTTTGTTTTATAAACAAAATTGTTTTAATAATCTTTATAGCTAAATGCTGTTCCAAAATCCTCATCAGTTTCATGAAATTTAAATAAGTTGTCTTAATGATTTCTACTATTATTATTACTTGTACAATTGGTGATCCCTGAATGTGCTAAAACGTTAATATTTAAAAAAAAAATCTGGTGTAAAACACTCACACAACTTTCTCTTACTCCAGTTCACAAAACTATAATTGACAAATTTTATAGTTTTTGTGTACCAATTTAATGAAATTCGTCGAAAACTGAAAAAAAAAAAAACTGTCCAGTAAAAGCGCACTCACTTCCAGTTTATTAATTTTCTTGAAACTCGGAATTTTAGCCATTTATTTATTTCTAATTAATTTTGTTTGGATGATAGAATTTGTATAATCAACAATGATAGCACTTTAGAGTAAAACATAACCTCACCCTTCCTCCAAAAGTGCACTTCAATGAATTTTCCCGGAGAAATATTATAAATAAAAGTTTTAGATCTTTGTATGTTTAGTTTATATAAGATGTTTCAAGAAAATCGTCGAAGCCATTTTTGAGAAAATCACGAAAAAGTGAAAAAAAATCATTAATAAACACACTTCCGGTTATCCGATTTTTTTTAAACTCAGAATTTCTACAACATATTTATTTCTAATTAACATTATTTAGATGATAGAATTGTTTAATCATCTGAAATAGCACTTTAGATGAAAATCTAACCTCGGCCTGGCCCCTTAAATGAATTTTCCCAGAGAAACATTTCAAATAAAGTTGTAGATCTTTGTTGTATACCAAGTTTTAAGAAAATCGTCGGAGCCATTTTTGAGAAAAACGCAAAAAAAAAGTAAATGAACCAACAAGTAAAGTGGTACTTCCGGTTGAGGAATTTTGACAGATGACCCTCTTTCAGATGCTATGGTGATACCTAAACGGAATATCAAGTTTCAACTTTCTACGGATTTTCGTTTTTGAGCTATGCCGTTCACACACACACACACACAGACAATTTGCTAAAAACAACTTTTTTGGACTCAGAGGACCTCAAAACGGATATTTCCGGTGAAAACTAGATATCGATAATTTGACACGATTACAATACTTCCTCTTTCTAGGAGTAAGAGGAAGTAAAAAGGAAGCCAAGTTTCTTTTTATTAGACTTCATGGTTGTTCTGCCGTCAGTATAATATTTAAAGTACTAAATTTTGTTTAGTAAAAATTCCAATGTTCAAATAAAATTCTGAATTAAAAATATGTCACTGTGACACTTTGGGAATTAACGATCTTCAGCTGTAATATACAAGTAGGTAAGCGATCATAACAAATATCTTCGGAAATGGATGTTTTGAGGACCACCGACAACGCAAAAAAAGTGTCTTGGGATGCCTTTATCAAACTATTACAGGGACAAAAAACTATTATTTTTTTGGTAGATTATTTAATTAAAATTAGTAGTTTTGCTATCTGTTAAAAGATTTTTTCTAAGTTTCAATTAACAGCTAAAAACAACTAGAGAGCTATGGACATGGAATATCATCTCTAATTTAAAATTGTTTTATCATTATAGATTATTATGCATTCTGTTATTCATTATGTCCCCCGACTTTCTCACAGTCAGATTTATTATGCCCAAGACAGCCGTAAATATTGTTGGATACTTTTCCTATTTATTTTTGTCATTAGTTATTATAGGATGCATTACTTTGACAAATCTTTCATCATTTCATCGACCCAGGTGCTTTCACATCCTCTTCTTTCTTCTAATACCCATGCAGGATCTTCTTTTGAAAAATAAAATCCCATGTTCATCCCATTCTCTTTTACTAGTCTAAACCATTATTTATACCAAGAATCCATCTCTGAAGTTTGGCTTAACCCATGAGGGTTCTATATTGTATATATATATATATAGAAGTAGTCGTTAACGGAAAAAGGTTGGGAATTTATGGCTAAAAGTAACTTTTCATAGCAGTACTTCAAAATATAACTAAAATAATATAACCTTGTTACAACAATATTTTTATTACAAAATGATGCTACGAAATTTTTATAATTACTAAAATAACAAATGAATATTTATTTTAATAAATAAAGTTAATATGAATGAAAAATTTAAAATGTATTTATTCATATTAAAAAAAGAAAGAAAAAAGGACTTTATTTTTAATATATTTATTTAAATGTTCATATTATGTATATATATATATATATATAAACTGTGTGTCTGTTTTCTGTGTGTGGCTATGTATGTTATGTGACTTTAGTTTGTAATTGTCATTATTAATAATTAAAGCGGTGATGGTTGGAAGAGATGGTGCATGAAGTGTTCCATTGTTTTGATCGACCTCACAGTCGATCTATTCACACGGTTGGATTGTCAATTCATTTCACATTGTTTTCTACCAACATGTTACTAAGTTTTCGCATTCGCACTAATATTGTGTTCAATTGTTTTGTAGCGACAAATGTCTTCATTGTTTTTATTTGAATGCTGTTTGTATATTTATAATAGATTGGATATACTTGTTAGGAATAACAATATATATTTATTTGTTTTCTACTTAATTTGAAGGACTCTTTATTTATTTGGGTACATATTTAGCTTGGCAATAAACGCTCCTCCGTAACTGCGTCTTTATTAAAACAATACCATAATCTTTATAATAAATCGAAATACATTTAGTAGAAATAAATAGAACTCTGATTAAAAGCACTTATTATGAATTCCACCGATCTTGGGTGCAGCCTGTTTGAGGACCATATAAATATTTCGGTCCAAGTCCAGAGTGGCAATACTTTCGTGCAATTCTTGGGGCACTATCTCAGTTGCCGAAAGGACTTATTATTATTATTATTATTATTGTGGTTGGTTCCGCAGAGTGGGAAAACATCAGAGATATTTTCCGTGATAGCTTGTTTCTTTTTGTGGTCATCGACCGGTTTCGGGCGTTCGCCCATCATCAGGATGTTTTTGTCAAAACAGTGTGATAACATAGACTTGCACAGAGCAAATTCAGTTGATACACTCAGGCGAACGCCTGAAACCGGTTGATGACCATAAAAAGAAGAGGCAATCACCAAAAATATCACTGATGATTATTATTATTACTTGTACAAGTGGTGATCCCTGAACTTGTTGAAACGTTATGAATTAAAAAAAAAAAAAAAAAGGAATAAAATTTTCGTTTTATCAGACTTCATGGTTGTTCTGCCGTCAGTATAACATTAAAATACTAAATTTTGTTTAGTAAAATTGCCAATGTTCAAAAACATTGTAAATGTAAAATAAGTGAATGTTACATTTTGGGAGTTACCGTTCTCTCTTCAGTTGTAAGATACAAGCAGGTAAGCGATCATAACAAATTTCTTCAGAAATGCGTGTTTTGAGGGCTCTGATTAAGCAAAAAATTGTCATGGGTTACCTTTATCAAAACTATTATTTTTTTGGTAGATTATTTAATTAAAATTAGTAGTTGTGCTGTCTGTTACAATATAGGAGTATATATATATATAGCTAGTGGCCTTTTTTATACATGGCACTATGGAGCTAGGTACATCATACAGTATCGCCCCCACCATGGGCCATTGCTTCCTCTTTTCGCTCAGAGAGTGGTTTACTTTTTGTCCTGTTGCCTCTTCATCCCTTTTTTCTAACAAACACATCTGAGGATAACTCTACCTCTTGTGTGTGCGATATATATATATAAGTGGATTAGATACTTTATGAGTATATATATATATATTTGTGTTACATATCAAGATGGCACTTCCACCAAATTTATTTTTTTATTTTATTATCATCATTATTATTATATATTATATTGTTGTTAGGTTATTTTTGGCCCAGTATTATTCTGTTCATTTTACTCTTTTATTTTTGCATAGTTCTTGACCATATTGTATCTACCTTAATTTAGGAATAATATTATAAATAATGTAATGTATTTGTTTTAAAACTATTTACCACAGTTACCGACTTTGTTTTTTTATGCATTTCAATCATTTTAATGATGAATAAAATTTAGGCCAATATTCAATGTAATACATACCAACACGGAACTTCTCCTCAGTGTCCAGATTTGAATCCTATCGGAAATCTATTACAGATAGATCTCTCAAGATTCGAAAAAGAAAAATAATATCGAAAAAAAATGGCGGAAAAAAAATATTAATTAGAAAATAAAAAATTTAGAGAACTAATAAATAATTTTTAAACGTGGTTACTGTTGTCATTATTTTTTTGACGTTTGGAAATTGTGTTTATTTCAATTTTCTGTTCGAAATTAAAAATACAGTTTGATATATTTAATAAATTAAAACATTAAATAAAAGTTGGAAGAAAATTGAATTTCAATTATAATAAATATGGAATTGGAAGTAAGAGGGAGAAGGTGTTCTATAATAGCTTTTTCTCTTAATGTTTGTGGCATTTGGTGGGAGGGTGATCTTAACCCGGTATATGTAATTGTAATTTAATAGTAATCCTTTATTTTCTGCTTCATTGTAAATAAACTAGAGATATTTTCTTTTATTGCTTACATTTGCTTAATTAAGAGGATTTATAGTAATCAGCTGTATAAAGAATAACATTATCAAGTTTGTTACTGTAAAAATTCGTCAAATCTCTACCAACTCTAGCTGGGTGTATGTTAATCCTCTCTTTACAGCATCAGAGCTGAGCTATTAAATCATTAACTAGACTCACTCCTTTGTAGACTTATAAACTAGAATAATAATCATTTGTGATTTTTCTCTCTCATTCTCAATCTCTCTCTCTAACAAACATTTCAGTTGGCGGAGAATAAATTTTAATCCTTGGTTTATCTCTGTAAATCCTGTTCACTGCCTGCCATTGTCCTTGTTAATATTTTTCAAAATTAATTTCTTTTTTTTCTTTTTTTTTTTATTTTATTTTTAGAAATAGCTAGTATTTTTTTTATTTTTTATTTAGTGCAGAATATTCTGTTATCTAAAAATTCCATAATGATCAATTTGCTCGCTCTACTGGCTTAACTCTTCCTTTATTGAATTGCTCTTTTTTTTTTTTTTTTTTAATTTTTTTTTTTTATTATTATTATTTTATTATCTATAATAATTCTATTACGAGATTTTTTTATTGAGTGGGGAAGATATTAATAATTTAAAAAAAAAAAAAAAGATTCGGAATTTATTAAATAATGTCAACTTAGTCTAGTAGCGATTAGTCAGATTTCCTTATTCGAGGATATATACAAACATCTCCACATTACTCTTCTCCAGTTTATCGTGATTGAAAGTGGTGTAATTGTGTAATGAACCCTGGTTGAAAACCAGGAACACGGGCAATGAGAAAACTACGAAGTATTTGGCTTATATAAATGTGCCCCATAATAAAAACTAGACATTCCTTGGGGGTCTGCCATGCACCACTGTTAAGCCAGATGCTTAGATTTGTTAACTTTATATAAATTACTTTGTTTATGTAATGTTTTCTGAAATTTGAGTATTGTTTATTCTATGCTAGATCTCTGGTCTTCTAAGGGATTAGATGCCGTTAGAACGTGGCCTAAATAAGCACTCGTCTGTAAGCACACTACATCTCCGTGTGAAACTAAAGAGACCACCTGAGAACAGAATGCTTGTTCTCTTAGTTTTACATTTCTTTGCTATAATCATGGCAGATATCCTCATCTATCGTTTAACAAGGATGTAAATTGTTCGCGAGTGTGATGGTCCTTCAGGAATACCTTGAAATGCTTCTTCCATCCCCCAACACTTTCCACAAGAGAGACTGTAACATGATCGCCCAAAAGAAGTCCATGCAATTATTTATAATGTGAGGGATTGAAGAAGATTTGCTAAATCATACACAATTAAATGAGCCGTCTATTTGGCAGAATATATTTTTTTTTTTTCTTACGCATTAACATCGCGAGGACATTGTCCCAGGAATCCTTCAATACTCACTGCTGATTTTCGGGCAGTGTTCTCTCATTATAGATCAATACTGCCCACCACCAGTAAAGTAGAGGTGTATAGCACGAGAAAAATCTAAGGGCAGTATTGGCTGGACTCGAACCCGAATCTCTGCTGTGAGTCCAACGCGCTACTATAGAGTTAATCTCTTCCTTGCAGAATTCTTTTTATCTGAAGTAACTACAAGCTAATATTTTAAAAATGATTTATCACTTTATAGTACCACTTCACATCCCTTATCAGCCGGTCTATCTTCGCTAGAATTGTTTCTTAAACAAAATCGATTACAAATTGACTGTTTAGCAATTATTGTTACATTTGGTTCTGCTTTAATTAATATTAAAGAAGATATTTTAAATTAAATAATTGCATCTTCCCCAGAATTTCCATCAACAGTGTAAAGCTGTGTTATTATGTGTTACTAGAACAAACAATGAGTGCTAGCTTTCTCTTATGAATACCAAGTATAATAGAATTCATGTTATTTACATTTTCAAATAGAAACGAGTAAAAAAGAATCACAGGCGAGCAGATAATATTATATCACTTTTCGCTTCTCCAATTCATTGGGATAGCGATTGTAAACTATGTCCAGTCCTACCTTATTTTTAAATATTAATTATTGTATTAACAATACGTCAAGATATTGGCGATCGGCCTTAGACTATCAGCAGCTTAATTATACGTACAAAATTTATAACGTGATTTAATTGTTAATTGAATTAGTAAACAATTCAAAATTAATTTGATTAATTTCCGCGGCGATATCAAACAATACAAATTAAATGAGAGCTTTTTGAGGCAAGAATGTTGTATTAACCTGAGGTTTATTTCAGTAGGTCTCTAATAAAGGACGACATATTTTAATAAATCCTTATTAATTTATGTTGCAAGCTCCAAAAACAATTAGGTTCACCGCAAGTAATTTCAAAATAAGTACCTCTGGAATTTACACTTAACAGCTTCCCTTAGTGGATATTATAACCAGAGAAAATGATGCTAATAATTGTAAGAGAAAATGAAAATCCCAGGACCAAATAATATTTTGGGAATGTGCAAAAGTTTTCTTGAATCCATAAAATAGTTTAAAAACCACTATTAATATTGTTATATCTCTTTTAATTGAAATAAATTACTGTTGCACGCATAATTACATTTTTATTTGGAGCAAGAAATTAGTTTGGGTTTCCACTAGCTTCACAAACATAACAATATGAAACTATGTTCTTTTAGCGCTATGGGATTTCATCAGTCAATCAATTCTTTTTTTTTTTTTTAACTTGATGTTAAAATTTTGTAGGTCTTATATTGGGAGATGTGACATTGCGGCTTATCTCTGTCTGTGGGCATCGCGTAAATTAATGGGGGATAGGGGTCGCGAAAATTTTTGTGTTAAATCATAAGTTAATGTTTCTGGACGTGCAAAATCGATAATAATTTGAAGTTATATACATGCATGCGTCAAAACATCAAAATATTACCGCCATATAACCTCCCTGACTTTATTGACAGGTGCTATCTTTTGCTATTCATTAAAGGCTTTGTTTGAAATTGCTAAAAGTTAATAACTTTTGTTGGATCAACTGTGTTGATATGGATTCCATGCTTGTGCTATGTAGTAATTGGCAGTGTTTGTTGAACATAGTTCTACATTGCGGTAATAATTAGTAACAAGAAAACAGATTTAATATTGTTTCCATAGTACAATTCGTCACTTTTATAAATACATTTAACTATCTGCATTATTATAAGCTCAAGAAGAATTTTCCTCGCGAGGCAACTTTAAAACTTTGAATTTTCAAAAAAAAATCTTTGGAAAAACAGTGTGTTAGGAGTTGGAATAAAAAATCTAATTTTTCGATTTAGAAACTTCTATAAATACAAAATTTCCCCCCTTTTTTTTTTTTCTTTCTTCGACATATTTGTATGAGCAAGCATTTCTAACGGTAATTAGGTCGAAATATCGAAAATTGACTTCAAAATGATTTGTGTTCTTCATTATCGAATATTCAGCCGCGAATTAATTATTTATGTCAAAAATTAAAACAAGCTCATCCATCATATTCATTATTTAATTTATTGATATGTACATACCAAAGGAGTTGCTTGTTTTTGTGTGTGTGTGTGCACCATGTATATCTATATAAATATAATTGGATGGTTGCAAAAAAAAAAAAAAAAATTGTTTTGGGTCAGACGGGATAGGGATTGCAAAAACTTTAAGAAGCACTAAGTCTAGGCTACCATTTTTTAATACTTTAATATTACGACTCCCAGATAATATTAAGTTGAATTAAATGTGTTGTAATTATACCAAGGTTGAAAAGAAGTTTGTCAACTAGGGGTTGAGACTTGCAGGAGGAGAAGTCCTGAGATTGGTTTTATACGGAAAAAACAAAAAAAAAATCCTTCAACATGGAGTTGCTAAAATATGTAAGGCAGAAGAAGTCTAACATTTTATGGAATTACATTTTTGATTTATTTTGATAATTTTGTCAAATGTGTAACATTATTGCCAATTTTTTCAGTCAGGTTTTATATCTAGCCGCCGATCGTGTAGTATGAACGAGGCAGTTTTAATAGTAATTACTAAGATAAATATACTAAAAAAGTAAGAAATTCAAGTCCCAGAACGGATATTTAACAAAATATCTAGTCTTAGCTTGGCTCCCCATCCAGCTGTAACCTAAGTGGTGTATTACATATTTTTATGAACCAAATAAATTCAATTAAAACAAAATACAAATTATTACCAAATTCTATAAATATTATTTCAGAAAAGATGTAGAGTTGATATTTTACACTTTGTTGGAACATAGGGAAAAATATACAATGGGGGGGGGGGGCAACGTTGCATATCGTGTGTGGGATGACGTAAACCCCAGTATTGTAGTAGGCATTAGCTGGTGACTTGTTCTGTATGTATGAGTTGGATAATAGATTTTACTTGTACATCTGTCAGGTACTATAACATTCTGTTATGCGTGGGAATATAGCGTTATTATATTATTTGGCAAAAAGCAATATTCCAAACAAATTGATAGAAATATACAATTCTAGTTATATCAACTAATTAGTATTCATTTTATAAATTAATATGTACTCGTGGTATTTTATCCGTCATAGCATGCATATATATTCCTTTTGTAGTCCTGACCGGGTTTCGGATTTTCATCCATCGACAGAGCAAATTCACCAAGTTCGTGTAAAGTGTTCACTTCAACGCAATATTTCTGTTACACACCCAGAGAGTGTAATAGCGCACCCATCCACATATTCAAAAATAGGTACTCGTTTTTATTCGGGAAGGGAGAAGTGTTAATATTTCGCTTGAATTGCCACTACAGTAGTACGATGTATCCTTTCTACCACGTAAATAATATTAATTATACATTAAAAGCAATGTTAGAATTACAAATTGGAAGCAAATTGTTTAACCGGAAGTGAATTTTTTTTACGGAAATGGTTGGAATTTTTCCGGAAACGATTAGTAACAACTTCCTTTAAACTTGGAATGCTAACTGCAAAGATATGAAGCTATCGCTTTTATTGGAATATTTTCAAATATTGTTTGTTCAATATTATTAGCGCATTGTTTTGGACTACAATGCAATCTTTATATACTAACTTTATAGGTAGGTGCCTGTTTCCTCACCATCTTTAACTTTATGTTTAGGACAAAAGAGTAAAATTTGAAGTTTTAATAAAATTTAATTATTGCAACACAGGGCAGGGAATAACAGCACAGCTAAGTGGTTAGCGTATTGTACTCCCACGCGGAGGAGCCGCATTCGAGTCCAGCTATGCTACCCTTAGATTGTTTCTTCCTCGGAGCCTCTGCACGGCTCACTGTCCGGTGGTGAACAGTGTTGTCTATAACGAGAGAACACTGTTCCGAGAGGGGGGGGCGGCAGTGCACTGAGAGCGCCAATGACCATACATATTGACGCGCCTTAATAAAATAAAATAAAAATTATTGTAACAATAATAAGACAAAATCTTGTTAGTGTTTCATACCAGATTCTTGTTTTTTTTTTTTTTTTTTTTTTTTTTCCACCAAAGCTGTACAGATACAAAAATAGCTCGATAGGATTTTAAGATACACTTAAGTATTGTGGACGTAGGCTATGTTTTATTTATTTTTTCCTAAAAGAGAGGGGAATTCCTAAAAGGTTCGTATCAGATTTTCGCCTTTTAAACTTGACCGGGATTGATATCCCATAAAATAAGGAAGATAAGTTAAAAAAAATAAAATAAAAAAAAATACAAAGCTATTCCCGCTTCTTTACTCATGCCATTCCATCCTACGTTATCTTCTCTTCTTTATCAGAAGCCTCGACTTCCTGATCCTTGATTCGTTTCACCGATTCATTCGCGTAGTTCAGATCATTGAAATCTGATCCGTTTCATATTTTCCAAAATTGTACGTGGGATGGTTCAGCTCCAGTCACCACGCAAGTGTATTACAGTAGCCAAATTAAATGTGCACATCTTGGAATTTAACACCATTACAGTGTCTTGGAAGTTAGTTAAAAATATTTAATCCAAATTATGTGTTTAATAAAACTGGAGTCTCTCAGATAAGATATTTTATTTTGCACCCTAAACAGCAGACAATCCTGTGCGATCTTGATTGTAGTTAAAATTATAGAATCTCTCTTGAATTATAGAAGTTCAAATTTTTAGATGGTATTTAGTGTTGTATTTTGAGAGTTACCATTAGTTACGCAATGTTTGACTTTATTTTGTTTTCATTTTTTACATTTCTGTCTCATAGTGCAGCAGTAAAGCTGCATACTTTATATAGTTAATGCTATTCACGTGATTATCACATCTACTTCTCTATTAAACTGGCAAAGCCAATCAATGTCAGCAAGTTAATTAGTGCTTATTTTATTGATAGCAATTTAAATTATCATAAAAAATTCATTTATTTTAAAATTATAAATTAATAATCCACATGCACAAGTATTTGTCCGGGAAAATAAACATTATAATGAACTAACTTTTCCAGTTAAAATATGTATTGAAGTTTGTTTTGTGGTCTCGAGCTATATTTTAGTATACTAATTTGAACATGATGGTTATGTGATCGTTGTTGCTTCACATTTAGTCGGTCACATGTTAATTATGTATGTATCTATTACAGTTTTGGTCACGTTACATGTAATTAATATGCCTAAATGCTTAGAATGCTGTTTATCGTTTTATTTTGTAGGGATTTATTTTGTAATCTCTGAATATTTTTGTTTATGTATTTAAATAACTTATTTATATATTATATCCCTCCATTTACGCGGAGTTTCCATATTTTTTTTTTTGCGGATGAAAATGATGTAAATAGAGTCTTAATGACAGAAAAATGACTTCTTTTTTTTTATCTTAAGGTAAGTAATCGATCTTATCAAATTTTCTAAATTGATGTTTCACCGGAAATAAATGTTTTGAGGTCCATCGGAAACACAATCGATATAAATGTGATTCAAGACCACATTTTGCTGCTTGTTCATTTGTTCGTTGAAGGACGGATCTTTGATTTCGAATTTGTCTCTTACTGCGAAGAAATTAGGGAGCTTATGTTTATAAATGTGGCAATCATTCTAGCGTTTTATCCGTAGTAGTTCCGCGATAGACATAGAAAATGTAGATCGATGGCGCTGTTGTTTTACATCGTGAAAATTCACATCTTATTTTCATTGTATGTGGTAAATTTTGAAATGAAAATATAAGTGTATTTGAGTTTTGTTTTTTCTAAACAACGTAAAGATAGATTGTTTAAATATATACAAAGCGTTTTGTAAGCAAGCTAATAACAATAGGATTCCTCATAAGTGCCATTTTAGTAACTTGTATGTTTTCGTCGCCCACGTGGATATCAAAAACAAAACAAAAAATATGTGAAATACTCTCACAACTTTCTCTTACTGCAGTTTACAAACTTATAATTAAATCAAGTGTTATTATAGTAGTAGTAGTAGTAGTAATGCCTATTTTTTCAGGCGGGCTTAACGTCCAACTACCAAATTAGGTGTCGTGGACGGGGGCAGAAGCACCTACTTTACTATTAACATTTTTTAAACAAATATAAAATTTAGTTATACGCTGGACTCGAACTTGGGTCCTCCCACTTGCAAGTCCATGCTCATAACCAATACACCAACACCCGCCCCAAGTATTATTATAGTATACTGTAATTATTTGATCGCATGCTTGCTGTTACCTGCAGAAAGAGAAAGTAATTTGTAGTTCAACAAGCAGAAAATAATTAGTCTGAATGCAATTTATAAAGTATAATGTTTTATTTGTAAATTGTAATCATAATACGTACTTATTTGAGTGCTCCACGGTCCCATTATAGTAATAAAATCCGTGAAAATAGAAGTAGTAAATTTCATTAATTTTAAATTTTAATTTTTTTTAAATTTTTGCGAAAACTCAATCTTAAGAATCAACGAATATTTTTAACATAATTTAAATAGTAATAATTGTCTTTAAGTTTTAAAAGACGCCATCTTTAAATTTATTTGCTTTATTAAAATGAAGCAAACGACCTAGAATTGAACCAATGAATATAGTTCACAGGTTTTCAGGTTATATAGTATGCATGCTGTTTGGGTCGATCGTCCGTCCGCATTACCTCCTGACAGCTAGCTGCAATTAGCTAAGCGACCGCAACAGAATGTTGCAGGTCATGATCTGTACATTTAACAGTTATATTATTATTATTTTGTTAAAACCCATACACCTTTTTCCATTATTACTCATAATGCATTTAGCAACCTAATATTTGATCAGTTATGAAATATAACTGAAACTGATTTCTAAAACAGAGATGGTTTTCTAAAATCTTGTATGATCGTAACCAACCCTTGACAGCGTAAAAGTATGCACAAAATAAATTTGGCTGAAAAGTCACATGACCAAAGCTGCTGCAAAATTAAAATTGTAATTGACAGATTTTTTTTTTAAGCTTAAAATTTGATATTGAATTTTGTATTATCCTCCATATCAGGGGTCCCTAATGTATAATTTAAAAAATGTGATATATATCTACACTCAACCACACAAAAAAAAAATTGGACACTTAATTTTTTCATTAAAAAATAACATTTATTCCAACAAACTATTTTTAATACAATTCGCTAACTAAATAATATATTGCAGTGTTAATTTTTTACATTAACTCTTGATTTGGATTGATGTAAAAAAAAAAAAATCTGGGGTGAAACACTCACATAACTTTCTTTTACTCCAGTTCTCAAAATTATAATTGACAAATTGTACAGTTTGTGTACCAATGAACAGTTTGTGAATGAAATCCGTCGAAAACTGAAAAAAAAAAAAAACTGTTCAGGAAAAGCGCATTTCCGGCTTAGGAATTTCCTTGAAACTTGGAATTTTGGCCATCTATTTATTTCTAATTAATTTTCTTTCGATGATAGAATTGTTTAATCAACTATGATTAGCACTTTAGAGAAAAACATAACTCCACCCCTCCCCTAAAAGTGCCCTTAAATGAATTTTCCCAGAGAAATGTTTTGAATAAAAGTTGTAGATCTTTGTATGTTTAGTTTATATACGACGTTTCAAGAAAATCGTCGGAGCCATTATTGAGAAAAACGGGGGGGGGGGGACCTAGTAAAGTGGTACTTCTTCCGGTTGAGAATACTGAGATAACGTACTGTCAGATCCCAGGTGATACCTCTCAACGAAATATCAAGAGCTATGCTATTCACATACACACACACACACACACACACACATATATATATATATATATCATTTGCTAAAAACCACTTTTTTAGACTCAGAGGCCTTCAAAAGGGATATTCCGGTGAAACCTGGATATCGAAAATTTGAAAGGACTATAATACTTCCTCTTACTAGAAGTAAGAGGAAGTAAAAAATAAAAAAAGAACGTAAAAATTAAAATTCTTTTTTTTTTTTTACAAAACGTTAACTTTTCAATTCTTGGAGTCCGAAAAATGCTTTTAGCGAATAGTATTCTCTCTCTCTCTGTCTCTCTCTCTTGAACTTTTCTTCTCGCACCAGCTATAGCTTCAGCAGCCGACCAACAGTAGCTTTTGTCATTTCCTACTTTTTACTGTCTTTTCCTGACAAAACTTGCGAAGCCAAATCATTCGTCATTAGGTAAAAAATTTTAACTGCTATTAATCCAGTCGTATCCCTTGTAAATAGATCCCACTTTTAACCAACTTCTAGAAGATTCTAATTCTAGGCTTGTAAGTAGTTTGCTGTAAATTTAGGCCAATAGCGAATAATACCTTCTATGCCAGCCTTTTTGACCTAGGATCCCTGTATATATAGAGAATTCTCCATGTCAATATAAATAAGACATTTTGAAAAGAGCTTGGATTTGGTGTTTTCTTACAGGAATTGGATAAATGTCGAAAAAATGCCAAGAAAGATCCACAGGAGCCTTCCAAACGTCGTGTATATATAAATATAGATATTATATCCTTTATTATGGCTAATTAGTTAGAAACCTCTTAGTAACTCCATAGTACTTTTTCTAACGAAAAAAAAAGAGTAAGGGTTACCAACTACATTTTTCTTAAAAAAAAAAAACCTACTATAATCACCATCTCATTAGAAAATATAACTTTTTGTATATAAGTTTCAATTTGGGCCTTGCGAAAATTACCACTTTTTATTATATAAAGTTAATTAATAATATTAACACAAAAGAAACAAAAAAAAATAATAATGAAACTTTACCACCACCAAATTAACAACTTTATTTTCTTCTTTTTTTTTTTTTAATGTTTTATGTTTACTTTATTAAAAAAAAAAATGGTATGTAACACCCACACCCCTTCTTCTCTTACTTGGAAATGACCACCTTTCTTCACACTTACAATTCTTATTAGTGTTTAAAACCGTCGGCATTTTTTATGGAGAAAATCACAACAAAACTGAAAAAAACTATTCAGTAAAGTCGCACTTCCGGTCAACTGATTTTCTTGCAACTCGGGATTTCGACAACATATTTAATTTTAATTAATATTATTTAGATGATACAATTGTGTAATAGCTGAAATAGTACTTAAGAGAAAACCATAACCACACCCCTCCCCCAAAAGTGCTCTTAAATGAATTTTTCCGGAGAAATGCTTCAAATAAAAGTTGTAGTTCTTTGTAGGTGTGATATATTAAATTCAAAAAAAAAAAAAAATCAGTAAAGTGGTACTTCCGATCCATGGATTGTGCCCAAAATCTTCAAGTATGTGTAATAGCATCCAAAGAGAGTATTCGTAGCAGTAACAGAGAAATGGTCTGGTTAGAATGAATTAACGGAATAATGTGTGTATCACAGTAGAATGTGATAAATGACACTGACTGCCTGGACTTTACACTTGAAATGATAGAGTATGGTAGAGTGGTATAGGGTAATGACACGTAGTGATTGGCTGTATGAACTTAGTAGTATAACTGTTCTCCTATCTGTCTCCCGTCGCTGTATTTATGTGGTTTCTCCCACTCAAGTCCGAGAGAGTGATCCTGTCATTTTTGTCTCTGGATCTCTGCTACGAATACTCTCTTTGGATACTATTACATATGATGCGGTGTTAGTACACCTATATAGCCGTTATAGTTTGAGCTTTCCTGCAACTTTTCGTTTTTGAGATATTCTTGTCACTCACATACAGACATCATTTTCTGAAAACCACTTTTTTTTTGGACTCAGGGGACCACCAAACGTGTATTTCCGGTGAAATCTCAATTACGGAAATCTGGCATGATCGCAATACTACCCCCCCTAACAGTAGTTAGAGAAACTAATTATATTTCAATAAAGTTAATATATTTCGAGATAAAGTTAATCAATTCTGATATTTTCACCGGATAACCTTTTTTTTTATGTTTTATTTCATTTTTCATTGCATTTTTACTTCCTTTTTACTTTCTCTTACTCCTAGTAAGAGGAAGTATTGTAATCGTGTCATATTTTTACTTTCTCTTACTCCTAGTAAGAGGAAGTATTTTAATCGTGTCAAATTTTCGATATCGAGTTTTCACCGGAAATATCCGTTTTGAGGTCCCCTGAGTACCAAAAAGTGGTTTTTAGCAAATGGTGTGTGTGCGTGTGTGTATATATGTATGTATGTGAACAGTATAGCTCAAAAATGAAAAACCGTAGAAAGTTGAAACTTGTTATTCCGTTTAGGTATCTGACAGTACGTTATCTGTCAAAATTCCTCAACCGGAAGAACCACTTCACTAGTTGTTTTTTTAAGTTTTGCGATTTTCTCAAAAAAAGCTCCGACGATTTTCTTTAAACTTGTTGTATCAACTACAAATACAAAGAGCTACAACTTTTATTTGAAACATTTCTCCGGGAAAATTCATTTAAGGGCACTTCCGAGGGAGGGGTGGGGTTAGGTTTTTTCATCTAAAGTGTTATTTCAATTTATTAGATAATTCTGCCTTCTTAATAATGTTAATAAGAATTAAATATGTTGTTGAAATTCCGAGTTTGAAAAAAATCGGATAACTGGAAGTGCGTTTATTTTAACACTTTACTAAATGATTTCTTCACTTTTTCCAGATTTTCTCAAAAATGGCTCCGTTGATTTTCTGGAAACTTCGTATATAAACTAAACATGCAAAGATCTACA
>JAAEAF010000797.1:118471-142304 GCA_011037195.1 Triatoma infestans
AAAAAAAAAAAAAAAAAAAAAACTGGTGTGAAACACTCACACGACTTGCTCTTACTGCTGTTATTAGAGTTATATGTAAAATAACATATATAATTTTTTTTACATTTCAAAATTTATTCATTCGTTCTAACATTAATTGGTAGGTATGTTTTGGTGTTCGTTACGACCGCCATGTATTCAATGTTGTAAATTGGATTTCGAGGTTCGGTCATACAAAAGAACTCTTTTTAAATTTCTACCGACATTTCGGCAAATTTATTGCCTTCTTCAGGGTCTGTACAAAGATTTTAATACAAATAAAAAAAAATAGAAACAACATAAAATAATTATTTTCAAAATAAATTTAAATCTGCTATTATATACATCATACTTATTGTTTAGTTTATTTATATAGTTTATTTTTAAAAAAATTTATTTTGAAAATAATGATTTTAAGTTCATATTTTATGTTTCTGTTTTTTTTTTATTTTTTTATTTGTATTAAAACCTTTGTACAGACCCTGAAGAAGGCAATAAATTTGCCGAAACGTCTGTAGAAATTTAAAAAGAGTTCTTTTGTATGACCGAACCTCAAAATGCAACAATTTACAACATTAATTGTGAGATAGTGTTGAAGAAGAACCTAGTCAGGTAGAAGTTGTGATTACATTATAGTCCAGTAGACGGCACCAACGAACCAAATAACGTTGGAAATTTAACGCCACAAATACCGGAACTCTCTGTATCAATTTTTTTATTTCGGAAACATGTGTGCCAAGTTTTATATGGTTATAATGGGGTTGATGAAGGAGAGAAATGGTTTGGTTAGAATGAACAACTAGATATGGCTGAACACTGTATAATGTCAAAAGTGACATTGACTACCTGGACTTTTCATTTAAAATGATAGAATATGGTAGAGTGGTAAAGGGTAAGGTAAATGACACGTTGTGACTGGCGAGTGAACTCTGGTATGAACTCTGTTGTATATCTCCATTCGCTGTATTTATGTAGTTTCTCCCACTCTAGTCCGAGAGAGTGGTTCTGTCATTTTTTTCTCTCTTTCTCTGCTACGGATCCTGTCTTTGGTTCTATTATATGGTCGTTTCCGAGAAAATTCCAAAAGAAAAGAAAAAAAGGCTCAAAAACTTATTCTGTAAAGTACTCTAGGACATATGAATGTCTGTCTGTATTTCCAGTGAAGACTCGAATTTTGAATATTTAACACGATCACATTTTACCGACAGATTTTTCTCATTATTTCCATTTACTCTAAGAACTTATTGAAAGTTCGGTATTGTCTGAAGTATAAACAAATTCGATTTTTCGCAATTTTATGATTAATAAATGGAAGAGAGATAAGACCTATTTTCGTGATATAAGTGCGGTGAAAAAAAAAAAAAAACCGAACCAAATTAAGTTCTGAGTTGCTCTCGAATTGTTTGTAATTAATTATTGTTTGAACAGTTAAAAATATCTTAACAAAATTTATATTAATTACAACGGTTAGTAAATAATTACTGTTTGTTGAATTTATTATTAATGCAAGTAATTAAATTAATTACCAAAATAATTATACTTATAAAGGCAGTTACCATTGCTCTTTTATGAAGCCGCTAGTAAATCTTATGAGTTATCTCAATTAATAGTAGCAGTAGTGTATCCAGTATAAGTTTATAATACAACTTGAATAGTTATGTTTAGATAATGTAAACTAATGTTCGTTAACATAGATAGTAACGCTTTAAATGAAGATAATGCTAGTGGCACGATAAGAAGTCACGGTATATCCCAATATCATTAATTCAACTTATAAATTGTAGCTGTAGTTTTCAAAAATTTTTAATTAGTTTTTTTTTTATTTTTTATTTATATATATTTTTTTTAATATTTGCTGAACTACATTATATTATATTATTATATATAATATCTGTATGATTTTATAATTTATTTCCTAAGTATATTTGTATTTATAGATCAAAGAAAGAAGAGGGGTCATCCTTCTCTAAGCAGTTTTCATTCAGCCGTATATCTTATAGAATATTCAAATCATCGTAATAGCTCTCTTACTAGGCAATACTACTATCATGTCTAATATACACATTTCCGGTTCTTTTGAGTTATTCACCAACCTTCTTTGATCCATTCTTTGTTGAAATTTGAGGAATCTCTTATACTGATATCTGTATTTTATCTTGAATTTATTTTATTGTCAATATTCTTTTATAATTATTTATTTTTTTACTTTTCTCTTATTTTTTTAATAATTTTCTCTTACTCCTACTTAAAGAGAAATAAATTATTGTGTGAACCATATCAAATTGTTGGAATTACGAATTTATAGAAAAATTAGAAATTAACAAAACTTTGAATCTCTTTTGGTAGAATCGAATTAACGGGAATATTTCTCCAAAAGAAAGAAAAAAAAATCTGGTGTGAAACACTCACACAACTTTCTCTTACTCCTGTTCTCAAAATTATAATTGACAAATGTTATAGTTTGTGTACCAAATTTAACGAAATTGGTCGAAAATTGAAAAAACAGTTCAGTAAAAGCGCACTTCCGATTTACTAATTTTCTTAAAACTCGGAATTTTGGCCATCTATTTATTTCTAATTAATTTTGTTTGGATGATCAAATTGTATAATCAACTATGATAGCAATTTAGAGGAAGCTGTAACCTCACCCCTCCCCTAAAAGTGCCCTTAAATGAATTTTCCCAGAGAAATGTTTTAAATAAAAGATGTAGATCTTTGCATTTTTAATGTATATACGAAGTTTCAAGAAAATCGTCGGAGCCATTTTTGAGAAAAACGCGAAAAAGTGAAGAAATTATTTAGTAAGTGTTAAAATAAACGCACTTCCGGTTATCCGATTTTTTCAAACTCGGAATTTCAACAACATATTTAATTCTAATTTAACATTATTAAGAAGACAGAATTGTCTAATAAACTGAAATAGCATTTTAGATGAAAACCTAACCTCACACCTCCCCCGGAAGTGCCCTTAAGTGAATTTTTCCTGAGAAATGTTTCAAATAAAAGTTATAGCTCTTTGTATATGTAGTTGATATACCAAGTTTAAAGAAAATCGTCGCCGCCATTTTTGAGAAAATCGCAAAAACGTAAAAAAAACAACTAGTAAAGTGGTATTTCCGGTTGAGGAATTTTGACAGATAATGCCCCGTCAGATCCCATGGTGATACCTAAACGGAATATCAAGTTTTAACTTTCTACGGTTTTTCATTTTTGAGCTATGCTGTTCATATACATACATACACACACACACACACACACACACACACACACACACACACACACACACCCATTTGCTAAAAACCACTTTTTTGGACTCAGGGGACCTTTAAAACGTATATTACCGGTGAAAACTCTATATCGAAAATTTGACACGATTACAATACTTCCTCTTACTAAAATAAAAGTGATGGATTTAAATCTGTGCACTTATAGTCTTCCAAGTTTAAAGGAAATCTTTATAGTAGTTTTCGAGAAAATTCTAAAAGAAAAAAAAATAACTTAAAAACTTATTCTGTTAAGTCGCACTTTCGATAAATCGATTTTCTTCAAATTTGGAATTGTTGCTATGTTTCTATAGTGTTTTAATATTATATATGTAGTAGAACCTTTTATATACTTATGTGGTACTTTAGGGGCGAGCATAACGCTTCTGTTAACCCCCCTCCCCCATCGAACACGCAGAAAATCAATTTTCCCGGGAAAATATTTCACATAAAAGTGATTATCGTATTTATCTTCGTAGATAGTATAAGAAGATAATTGTTGGAGCTGTTATAGGAGAAAATCGGGAAATACTGCGGGAAAAAGAAAAGCATTTATTACCACTTCTGGTTGAAGATTTTTTTTGACCGTATCCTTGTTGTCAGCTGCGGTAATAGAAACCAATACGTAATACTAAATTTGGGCTTCGTGCGATATTTCCTTTTTGAGATATTTTGTTAAATATCAGACAGACATACATACATACAGACCATTTGTTAAAAAACATTTTTTTTTTTTGCATACTTAGTTGAATTCACTTAATTTCTACAATTTGATACAATCGCAAAATACTTTCTCTTGGCTAGAATAAGCGAAAGTAAAAATGAATAGAGTGCAAGATAAGTTATAGTGTAGGATTTATTTAAAGAAAAAAAATGATTAAATGTTGCATTTGACAAGGATGAATGAGTTTTATTTGATGCATTATTATTATAATGTAACAGCCCTTTTTAAAAGTTATAACCTTATGTTATTTTAAACTGTCAATGCTTGTCAATATATTGCGCACAAAAAAAAAATAATAATTGATTGATTAAATTTTATATTGTGTTGAATTTAATGTATATTTTTTTTCTTTTCTAGGTAAGCGCCTTCTTGTAAACTGATTTTTACTTCTGCTCCAATTGTTTCAGGTATTTATTGAATTGATTAATTTTATTTTATCTATTGATGTTAATTACTCTATTATATAGATTGTATAGATTTTGTCTAGATTATTTGCATTATATATATGAACATTACATTATAACTGGCGAGGATTCTAGAAATGCGGCGAATAGTTTATTTATATTAAAGCATTGGTTTAAACATAGGTATGTTTAGTTAATTATAATAATGGTACAATGTGATTCATTATCTCTTTGAAGAGTTTATTACAATAATTATATATATTTCCAACGGATTAATAAATTAGTTTGCAAACTAGAATCAAAATTTAAATTGATCATATTTAATGATAAAAACATTTAATATTCTTCACTTAAGAGAGAACATGGTGTGCATACAATATGTAATTTGCATTACGGTTGATATAATAAATCTTTTTACAATTGGCGAATTGTTGATATGCTAAAACAAAGAGATAGCAGCGGTGGTGCACGAAGGAAAACCAAGAAACCCACGGGAAATCAGTGGTTAACAAAGTGGTAACTTATTCCCTCCCTCTCTCTCACTCTCTCTCTCCCATATGAAATATCTTCAAGGAAGAGAATTTCTATCTTGTAACAGATGCACAAATATTTCTTAGATAATTAGAAAATTGAGGATTTATGTTTCCATCTATATTGTACTACTTGCAAAGGAGGCATTAACGTCTTTGCTCTTCGATTTTTCCTCATTAAAATGTATCTTGATTATTTCTCGTTAATTTTGTTTTTCTATTTTTTATTTATCTTCCAGTCTTTTTTTTTCTTCTTCTTAACATTTTCAATAAATTTGAAACAATACAAATTTTAATATCGATATTTTACAGAAAAAAAAAAAAAAATAACAAAATTCGGAATCTATATTTCGTGAGTAAGTCACAAAAAGAGATTTTCCTTTGGAAAATTTTGGTTTTTTGAAAGTGATTTTTTTATTTTGTTATTTTTTTTTGCAAGTTTTATCAATGTTTTGAAAGTGGTGTCTTCCTGTCATTCTCTTGTATCCTAATAAATCTTCTTTCTTTTTTTCCGATCCACCTCGAAAAAAAACAAACATTATCTTTTATTTGAAATTTTATATTGTAAGATGTACATTTATATAGGAGGATCCAATTCTTTTTTTTTATATGATCAGGGCTCATTTCACTCATCTTCCACACCTGCCATATATTTAGGTTAAATACCACCACTGTATTAAACACGTGATTTCCGGCCATCATTCGGAATTGCAAACTTTACTGAATGCCCCCCCTCCCCCCGAGTTTTCGCAATTTTCTCCAAACGGTTCCCACAATTAGGTTTAAACTTGTATACTATTTACATACATTAATAGCTATCGTTTTTATATGTAACATTTTTGTGGGAAAAATTGATTTTTTAGGGAAGGGATCCTCTAAACTTCCTTTTTTATTTAATATATGATTGTATCACTTATATAATATTAATATATATTAAAAGCATTGCTGGAATTCAAAAGTTGAAGAAAATCGATTAACGAGAAGTGTAACTTTACAAAATAGGTTTTTTTTTTTTTTAATTATTATTATTGTTATTATTATTATTATTATTATTATTATTATTATTATTATTTCGAAAACAACAACAACAATTTCCTTAAAACATATGCCAACTGTCCAGATAAAAATACCTATCACTTCTATTTTTTAAACTTCTTCCCAGAAAAAATGGTTTTTTGTTAGTTTTGTGGAATTTGTGTCGTTGAATTTCAACGACTGGGTGGTTCAACGTTGAATTTCACGGCTGGTAGGTTGTTTGTTATTTATTAGCACGCTCTTCACTTCACTAACTCTACTTGTTCTCCCCACCACCTCTTAATTTCATTTTTAAATAATGAACCAAATTTGGATTTTAAAGAAAATTTTGTTTTCTATACCCGGCCACGATTCCCTATGGCTCAGTCTGATTTTTAGGAAAGTAAATAGAAGTATTATAGTCAACATGCATTCAGCAAGAACACACATCATCCAATTTAATACCCTACTTTGCGTTGCTGTGCACTGAAAGGAAAGAAAGAAAAAATGTTTTTAACTGAAAGTCTTTTTTTTATTGTAAAGCTACTGAATGGATTACATTTTATTGTTTGTCCGTTTTCTGCATAAACATAAAGATCAGATGGTTTACCGACTCTGGAGCATGCGACATATAATTGCCCATGAGAGAAGCATTCGTTTTCTACATTCAAACCGCACACTTGCAAAGTTTGTCATTGCGCTTTATTGATCGTAATGGCGAGCGCAAGGCGTATTGGAAATTGAAGTCGTTTGATCTCGAACGGTATATCTGTCGGAAGGAGTACGTCTTCACGTTCATGAGGTCCAATGAGAATTGTTGCTTCAATTAGATTATTCATCAATTTTTTAACTACTTATCGTGTACCATTGCATAACTTTGGCTGATTGATGTTTTGGAGTAATATAATTGGCACTCCAATTTTCAAATTTAGAATGTGATGCGGTAATCCAGGAACATTGAGTGAATTAAGAAATTCCGTTGGAAAATTCACTACTTCACTTTGGTCCCTCACGGAGTCCATGGATTTGTATGTCACTGTTTCACCTGCGATTCTGTTTAGAACGATGTTGTTCATATCGAGAACGTCGACATTTTTAGCCGCTAGAATGGCTCTTCCGCTTAACCATGCGTGATTTTGATAATTTGTTTCGATGCTTTGGAATACCTTGTCTACTAATTCTTCTTTGAATGTACAATGTTGCAGAAATTAGATGGGAAGGTGATTTTTCCCGTTTCTGGATTTGTAGGAGCAGTGCCGTTACCGAGTTCGAGTAATTGTCTTGAAAATATGGCAGCTGTTGGATCGTTTTGAAGTTGAACTCTCATATTCGTTGTTAAATGAATTTTTTTTTGCTATGCTCCAAAGAGTTGAATATTTCAAGCAGGCATGCAATTCATCAGCTGGTGTTGAGCGAGGTATCACTGGAAGCGTTTACCTGAAGTCACCGTATAGTAACACCAATGCTCCACCAAATGGAACCTGATTATTTCGTAAATCTTTCAATGTATGGTCTAATGCTTCCAATCACTTCCAATTGTACACTCATCCCATACAATGATTTTGTACGCCCAAAGAACCTTTTCCATTCCTGATGTTTTTGAAATATTACATGTTGGGTTTTCCGTGAAGTGCATGTTTAGTGACAGTTTAAGAGCTGAATGCGCTGTTCTACCTCCTTCCATCAATGTAGCAGCAATACCTGAAGAAGCACGTGCTAACTCAATATGGCCGTTTGAACGGATTTTAGCTCGGAATTTACCGTTTCCATGGGAACTTCGGAATAAAGGTACTTATAAGTAGTTGAGAAAGAGGTTCAGAGAACGTGCCACACCATCGCAACGCATCTGAGTCTGTCTATTTCTGCCAGTCTCGCGAAACGCTGGGACAAGTTCCCGTTTCCGTGGGAACTTCGGAGTAAAAAGTATATATAAACACTCTTATATAGAAATGCAACGTTGTGTAAAAATTTCAAGTCAAACCATCGACTACTTTTCGAGTTTTGCGGCCACAAACATACGGATGCTCAATTTTTATATATATAGATTTTATAAAAAAATGGAGTCGTGAAAGTCAAGAAAGTCGTGTAAGTTTTCCCGCCAGATTTTTTTTAAATTTTTATTTTTAAATTCGTTTCATAGAATTTAGCCATTAATAAGTTTTTAGAACTTGAAAAATTAATAGAAAATGTTTGCGATTTCTTCAAAAAATTTACTTTTTCCTAGAATAGAAATATATAGATAAAAAAAAGAAGATATATATAGCGGAGAGTAGTAATCTGTTGGGTTTACCTACTAGGATGTTTTGAGAGCGGTCTTGTTAAGATGAGCTGTAAACTGTGAACGTTAAACAAGCCTCATCTTTAGCTATTAGCATATTCCATTCCGAGCTATATACTACCACCTTCTTTACACATTACCATAAATCCACAAAATTTGCCACAGTCACAGAGGGTTTCTGCAGTGTACACTTTTGGAACTTCACTATAGAATTGGTTTTTAACGTATTAGCAGAGAAAAGGAGTTTATAGCATTTAAATTAATCTAAATTAAAATTTAATATAAATTATTTTAAAAATAGATATTTTTAATTAGAATTTAGTTTAAATATGTTGGTAAAAATTGATTCCTGGTGGTGTTAGTTACAAGTTCTTCCAATTTATATTCTACCAGCACACATCCAGAAGGCTCTATAATATAACAATGTTAATATGAATCTATCTAAGATACTTTTTATTACATTTCTTTTTAATAAATATTGAAAGTTTAGTAGTAGTCTGTGCAGTTATATCATTTCTATAAAAACTGAATTGATTAAAACGTTTATAGGGGGGGGCGGTGTTGGGGGCGGGGTTAAGACATATATAATATTTACGTGTGTGTTTGTGTTTGAGCTCTACATATCTCTACTGATATTGATTTCAATAAGTCACCTTTACCATAAGGAAAAATCTTTATATAAAATGGAATCTAACACATTTTCTAATAATATTCCCTCTTAAGAGAGTGAGTACAAATTGAAAGAGCCAGTGTTTCCATTTTCATATTATTAGCTTTAATATTACCTTCCTATTTGAATTTCCTTCATATTTTGTGAAATTTGACTAAGCAAAGTTGGAAATACAAAAAAAAAAAAGAAAAGTTGTTTATATTCATTTTTCAGTTGATGAAAATTCATTTTCCCTTCCACAATTTTTACTTTCACTTAGCTAAAGTATGAAGCTCAAGTTTTTACTTTCTCCTATTTTTGTGTCAAGTTTAGGAATTTTAGGAATTTTTTGTGATCTGCTAAGTACCAGGAAAAATAGTTTTGACAAATTTGTAGTTAAAGAAAATATCTCAAAAAAAAAAGAAAGAAAAATCGTTTAGAACTTTTTATTTTGTTATGGGGGGGGGGGGAAGACCATAAACAGGAAGTGCGAGTTTCTTTTTTTTTGCTTTACTTCTTCTTTTTTTACTTTCTCTTACTCCTGTAAGAGGAAGTATTGTAATCGTGTCAAATTTTCGATATGAGTTTTCACCGGAAATATCTGTTTTGAGGTCCCTGGAGTCCAAAAAAGTTGTTTTTAGCAAATGGTCTGAGTGTGTGTGTGTGTGTGTTTGTGTGTGGTGTGTGTGTGTGTGGTGTGTGTGGGTGGGTGTATGTGAACAGCATAGCTCAATAACACAATCGTAGAAAGTTTCAAACTTGATATTACGTTTTTTTAGTTATCACACATGGATCTGACGGTGCGTTAATGTGTCAATATCCTCAACCGTTATTGATGGTATAATCAACTAGTACCACTTTACTAGTTGTTTTTTTTTACATTTTGCGATTTTCTCAAAAATGGTTCCGACGATTTTCTTTAAACTTGTCATATCAACCACACATACAAAGAGCTACAACTTTTATTTAAAACATTTCTCCTGGAAAATTCATGTAAGGGCAGTTTTAGGGGAAGGGTGGGGTTGCAGCTTACCCTAAATTGCTATCATAGTTGATTATACAATTCTGTCATCCAAACAAAATTAATTAGAAATAAATAGTTTTAATGAAAAAAAAAAACGGCCAAAATTCCAAGTTTTAAGGAAATTGTAAGCCGGAAGTGCGCTTATACTGAAAAGTTTTTTCAGTTTTCGACGAATTTCGTTACATTACACAAACTGTAACATTTGTCAATTATAATTTTGAGAACAGGAGTAAGAGAAAGTTGTGTGAGTGTTTCACACCAGATTTTTTCGAATGGTCGGTATGTATGTGTGTTTGTCTTTGAACAGAATATCTCAAAAACGAAAATTTGCCGGAAGTTGCAAAATTTGATATTCCTTTTAGGCATTTACCAACGCCAATCAGACACCAAGATTTCGGACAAAATCCATCAACCGGATGTGCGACTTTATTGTGATTCTTTTTTTTTTCACTTTTCTTTGATTTTCTCGAAAACAGCTCCAATGATTTTCTTTAAACTTTGTATACTATTTGCACACATGAATCCTATCACTTTTATTTGAAAAATTTTCCTGGGAAAATTGATTTTTTGGGGATTTATGGGGGGGGGAGCCAGTAGTGTGAAGCTTATTTTCCTTCATTAGTTATTATAAGAGGAATTATTGTAATCGTGTCGAATTTTTCCATATCGAGGTGTTTCACCGGAAATACACGTTTTAAGGTCCCCTGATATCAAAAAAGTGGTTTTTAGAAAATTTTGTTAAGGCCAGCGAACTTGTCTGGTACTATCATTAATTTTTAAAACCTAATAGAAAGTGTTTTTGTCAAATTGGGCGATTGTAGATACTTATTTGACCTCACTTCTTCACATCATTTACTAAAAGTAATTTTCAAGTGGCGCTGCGGCCGGTCCAATCACATCCTGCCATTCTTATCTTTCTTCATATCTGCCACTCTTCCTCTCCAGCCTTCAGAAAATTCATTTCAATCTTTTGTTATTATAAGAGGAATTATTGTAATCGTGACGAATTCAAGATTCTAAGACTCTGAATCCATCTCAGGTGAGATCTGCTCCTGTATGTTCCACCAGACGTAGCATTCAAAAGTTTTCTGATAATGGAATGTCCGGTTCACCAGATTTTTTACCCCTATTCTTCCTTTTATCTGACCCTTCGAGCATCTTTCTCTCGACACCTTTTCCTGAATATTTTCAATTTCTATGTATTCAACTTTTCACACATTCTCATTAATAAATACCAAGTTTCGTAACCTAAAACTACAATCTAACGTCTGCAATTGTGTTAGTGAGTTGGTGCTTTGAACATTAGAGATTTCTGAAGTATCAAAAAGTAATTATTCTCAGCGACTATACTTTTGCTGTTTTGGGTATTATCAGTGATCAGTCCTGGGGCGCGTGTTGGTGTGGTGGTTATGAGCATGGACTTGTAAGTGGGAGGTCCCCAGTTCTCGAGTCCCGCGTATAACTGCTAAAGTTTAGTGCTTCCGCCCCCCGTCCACGACACCTAATTTGGTAGCTGGACGTTAAGCCCGCCTAAAAAAATACGCATTACTTTACTTTACAGTGATGAAGGCCTCCTAATGTTTCACACAGCTCGCTAATTCGAAGACATGGTCAGCTAGTGCAGGTCTTCCCTCTTTCTTTCAACAAATTTTCTATACGAAAAAACGAGTATAATATGCAGCAAGTTCCTACATAAGTGTTCCTTTGTTACTGTTAAGAGATGAGTACCCAAAGAGAATAAATTGTATTGAAAAGGTCTTGCAGTATGTTAGCACTCCTCATTATTATCTTTTCTTATAAAAATATGTTTACCTAATTGGGACAGTCGATCACTTTCACTGAGGATCAAACAAAATTAACGATCAAATAATTTTTTTTTTTATTATATTTTTTCAAACGCGCAACAACATCTGAGATCACTGGTCTTCACTGTCTCTCATTACATACAACAGCACGGCCCCGGGACCTTACTAAGCTAATCCCGTCACTAATTATTATTATTAAAAAAATAAAATAAAATAAATGGCAACAATATGAATAATTAGAAATTTTGTGTTGATTATTATAATAAGTTAATATTACCTCTGACTAAAGTGAGTATACCGAGTGGCATGACTAATATGGCGACCATAAGATCTGTGATAGCCAATGACATTAGGAAGTAGTTTGTGACATTCTGTAGGCGGCGCTCCCAGGCGATGGCTAAACAGACGAGGATGTTGCCAGCTGCAGTAGCTAATACAAGAACACCAGCACCTAGTGCCCACCAATTTAGCGGACACAATTCTTGGCCTGCTGTATCACTGCACATCCTCTTCTTCTTGGCCTGGACGCCGTTCAGGGCGCCGCCTTCTTCCTTCCTTTGGTCGTCTCCATCTGTTCGCACAACACACAATAAACATTTATATAATTATTATTTATTTAATTTTTCAAATAAATATTTTCATTTTTAGTCATCGTTCACTGTAAAACTTTTCTACCTGTCATTCCGTTAGGTTTTTTTATTTTCTCTTATTACTGTAAGAGAAAATTTTGCGATCGAGACCAATTTACCGGAAATGCATGTTTGGAGGTCCCCTAAGACCGTAAAAGTGTTATTTTAGAAATTGACCTAGTTTTCTTTAAACTTGATATATCAAGTACACATACAAAGAGCTACAACTTTTATTTGGAACATTTCTCCGGGTAAAATCACTTAAGGGGGCTTTTTGGGGGAGGAGTGGGGTTATGTTTTCCCATAAAGCGCTATCTTAGTTGATTATACAATACTAGTAACTAAACAACAAAATTAATTGGAAATAATTAGACTGCCGAATGCCCCAGTTGTGCTACCCTTATATTTTCTCTTTTTAGGAGCCTCTACAGCTCACTGTCCGATGATGGACAATGTTGTTTGTAACGAGAGAACACTGTCCGGAAGCCGGCAGTGCACTGAGAAAGCTCCGGGCGCCAATGACCATAGATATTGACGCGTCTTAACAAAAAAAAAAAAAAATCTGGAGTGAAACACTCACCCAACTTTCTCTTACTCCTGTTCTCAAAATTATAATTGACAAAGGTTATAGTTTGTGTACCAAATATAACGAAATTCGTCGAAAACTGAAAAAAGTGTTCAGTAAAAGCGCACTTCCGGCTTACTATATTCTTAAAAATTGGAATTTTGGCCATCCATTTATTTCTACTTATTATTGTTTGGATGATGGAATTGTATAATCAACTGTGATACCACTTAAGAGGAAGCTATAACCCCATCCCTCCCTTAAAAGTGCCCTTAAATGAATTTTTCCAGAGAAATGTTTTAAATAAAAGATGTAGATCATTGCATGTTTAATAAAATATACGAAGTTTCAAGAAAATCGTCGGAGCTTTTATTGAGAAAATCGCGTAAAAGTGAAAAAATCGTTTAGTAAAGTGTTAAAACAAACGCACTTCCGGTTAGCCGATTTTTTTTCAAATTCGGAATTTCAACAACTTATTGAATTCTAATTAACATTATTTAGATGACAGAATTGTCTAATAAACTGAAATGGCAGTTAAGATGAAAACCTAACCCCACCCCTCCCCCAGAAGTGCTTTTAAATGAATTTATCTCGGAGAAATGTTTTAAATAAAAGTTGTAGCTGTTAGCATGTGTAGTTGATATTCCAAGTTTGAAGAAGATCGTTGGAGCCATTTTTGAGAAAATCGCAAAAATGTAAAAAAACAACTAGTAGAGTGGTACTTCCGGTTGAGGAATTTTGACAGATGATCCACTGTCAGATCCCATGGTGATACCTAAACGGAATATCAAGTTTGAACTTTCTACGATTTTTCGTTTTTGAGCTATGCTGTTCACAAACACATACACACACATGCAGACACACACACACACACACACACACACACAGACCATTTGCTAAAAACCACTTTTTTGGACTCAGGGGACCTCATAACGGATATTTCCGGTGAAAACTCAATATCGAAAATTTGACACGATTATACTTCCTCTTAGTATAGGGAGTAAGAGAAAGTAAAAATAGACTGCCAAACTTCCGAGTTTTCCAAGTAAATGAGTTAATCGGAAGAACACTTTTATTGTACAGTTTTACAGTTTTCGCGATTTTGTCCATAAAAACACCAACGGATTTCATTAAATTTTGTATACTAACTATGAATATAGAGATATATCACTTTTGTTTGCAACCTTTTTCGAAAATTCATTTAAGGAAATTTGGGTGGGGGGACGGGAGGAGGTCATGCTTTCCTCAAGAAAGTAATTATATTAAGTTTAGATTTTCTAAACTTGAAATCTAAAATTGAAGACAAACATTTAGTAAAAATTATGTTTGAAAAAATTTGTCAATTACAAGTTTGTAAACTGCAGTAAGAGAAAGTTGTATAGTGTTTCTCATCAGATTATTGTTGATTTTAGATTGTGCTTGAAAACTGTTACCAAGCAATGTTAAAGAAACCCTAGTTTCAAATATTGCTGAAGAATAAGTCTGTTTAGAGTTGCCAAGTCTTTGTTGCACCTTTGTCACATCAAGTTCGCTGTCAATATGTCATAAACATGTTCATATGAACTTACTTTGGGGCTTCATCTGATAACAAAATACTTTTTTACCTCTTTGTAAACATTTGGTATATAAGAAATAGTGAAGAAGTTTTTATAAATGTTAAAAACCTATTATGGATGTTTTTTTTTTTTTTTATGTATTTCTCCGCTAGGAAGAAAATATATCAGCCCGTCTGTCTCTTTAGTTTCGCTTCCAACTTTGTTAGTAATATTTTAATATAATTCTGGGATATCTCTGTTCGAAATGTTTGAGAATGAAATTTACAACTAAGTTAGTAAAAATAATTGGAGATTTTCGGGCAACTTTTGGGAGTAAAAAATTGCCACGAGGACAGAGCTATGTAGAACACTTGAAGTTTTACAAACTGAACTATTTACGTAGTAGTTTAGCGTTGCTTCATCTAACTGTTGGAATGGCGCCTCAGAAATTGTATGCTACTAAAACTAGTGAGAAGTATTGTGTTGAAATAACATTGGAATGGGGAATGTAATGACATAGCAATGTCAAAGCCTTCACAAAATATAACAAAAGGAAAGAATAATTTATAACTTGTGGCCCCACAGCCGGCCGCTGCCTTTTCAACACAAAGGTATCAAAGACAAGCACCGATAAAGCCCTGTCTATTGAACAGAAGCCACCTGGTCTTTGAAAGTCGCCGATGGGCGACTAAATCTGGCCTCTGACCTGAGTCACTGGTCGCACGCTACTAGAGATGTCTTAGTGTGAGAACTTACTTACACACTTGACAGGTGTGAGTAACACTAATATAAACTTTGCCCCACTGGAAGAGGGGATCATTATATCATTCATCATTATACGAGTATCATTTTACAGCAGCAGTTATACTTGAGTTCCAAGCGCGTCCCTATACAAGGTTTCACTTATAATTATTTTCATAGTTGTGCATATTAGTTTATTTATTTTAATCATTTTAAATTATTTGTTATTTAACTCTTAAAATTATTTATTTACTTTTATCAAATCATATTAATTGTAGTTACCATTAGGCTCATGCAAATTATTGTTAAAATATATTCTATTTTTATAAATTCAGTGTTAGTAATTCAAGCAATAACTCTCTAAACTAACTTCCGCCTAATAAATCCCTCTTCAAGACATCTAACTTCATACCTCAGGAATCACGACAATTGATTCCACTATAGGAAGTTTTTAAATTTTGCAATCAGTCCACGGATAAAATGCAGTTGGTTTATTTGGTCTACTCGTATAAGGATGTTGTTGAAAAGTGATCTTGAATATTGGTTTTCAAGGGATAAGTGAATTCATTTCCTCCATTGCTTGGCTTTCTGAACGAACGATTTATACCGAAATAATTCCTAGCACTCATTCATTGCTTTAAATTGTCGGTCTCTACTTCCCAGACTTCTTTGTCGGCTGGTTTCCTTAGCTAATATTTCTTAAAAAATATTTTGTGACATTACCCTAATGCTTTCTGCATTTTCAAAAGAATCTGTTTTTTGTGTGTCACATTCAGTGGACATTTAAACTTGAGTTTCTCTAAATTTAAAACATTTTCCCAGGAAAACTCATCTAAAGGCCCCCTCAGACTATCAGTAATACTGACAGTATCTGTACTGATGGGATGCTGACAGTATTCCGACTATTTACCCTCACACTATCAGTATTTGTTTAGTCAGTACATCAGTACTCAGTCACTTTGTTGCCTCGACTTGGTGTGAGTCACTTTTCAGTCAAAGTAAAAAGATCGCGTTTATAATGAATAATAAAGAAAAAGCTTGTCTTGCAATTATTTTGGCAAATTTAAAATTTAAAAACACAAAAAAAAGGCGTTGGTTGAAAGAATGCTTGTTAAAAAGAAATGAATTTGGTCATTTGAACTTATTAAATTATGTTAAAGGAAGTGACCTTAGCGATTACCGCAATTACTTCCGCATGAATAGTGAGACGTTCGACGAATTTATTAAAACTTTGAACACCTTATATTGCAAAAAAAGGTCATTATATTCTGTAACAGCAACCAATGAGGGATAATCTGATTCGTAATTGATTTGAAGATTATATTAGATTTTTCGGGCCTCGATTTGACATGATATCTATGAGGGAATGCGAAGTGCCTGTGTCGATTAACGCTTTAACTTTTATGTTGTTAATTTGAAGCATAATTAATAAATTACTTGAATCGTGGAGTGCCGGGATCAGTACAGTGGTGGTAGCCGTTGAGAAAATGGCTGAGCGCCTAATCGTTTTTTGAACTAAACCAGCATGCCTTTGCTGTGTGCCCACGCTTTTCGCATATCTGGCATGTTGGCAGAATCCAACGGTTTGAATTATTGCCACTATTAAATTTATTGTTGCTACTATGATGATGATGATTATTATTATTATTATAACTGTATTTTCTTTTATAAGGGCTACTTTGCCTGAAAGGACGATAACTTGACTGAAATTGTGACTTTTTGCCAAAATTAGTGCACGTTTTGTTTTGATTTTTATTTCTACACTGGTTAACTAATATATTAATTAAGTGATACAAACTGCCTGGACTTTACAATAGAGAGATGTTTTAAGGCAGACTGGTATAAAAATGACACGTAGTAATTGAATGTATTGAACTGAATTCAACTGTATTTTTATGGACTGCCGTCGCTATATTTATACAGTTTTTCCCACTCCAGTCCTAGAGAGTGGTTTTGGGTTTTGCTCTTTACTCTCTTTGGTTGCTGAGCTTCTCTTTGGTTGCTGTTACAGTTCCTTTAATGAAGAGTCCCACAACTCTGGTAAATCGCGATAAGTATGAATTAATTGTATCATTAGTTCTCTTTCTGATTTCTCGACTTCCTCAATTTCTTCATTATTAAATTCCATTTGGGGAGATGCTTCCACCATGGCTCCGTGCACTCTATTAATAAGATACTGTCAATACATCCCTCATACTATCAGTATTTCATCAGTTTACTGACAGTCTATCAGTACCTGCCCTCACACTATCAGTAATACTGACAATATCAATTAATATTGATAGTATTACTGATAGCCTGAGGAGGCCTTAAGGCGGGTTATGTGAGGTGAAGCCCCATGCTTTCTGTAAAAGTGTCTTTCTAGTTTGCTAAACGATTCTTATCATCTATATTAATAAGAATCAAAAATGTTGCAAAAAATTTCGAGTTTGAAGAAACTAGATTGACCGTTAGTGCATGTTTCTTTTTTCTTCAGTTTTCTGCAATTTTCTTCATAAAATCACTAAACGGATTTCTCATTAAACTTGGTGTACTATTCGTAAATATTTCACATAGAGACCTATTATTTTTGTTTGTAACTTTTTCCAAGAAAATTGATTTTTTTAGAGGGGTTCTGGGAGGGGGGGAGCTTGGAAGGTCCCGCTATCCTAAAAAAAATAGTAAGATTTATTAAGTTTAGAAGAAATTCTGTCAGTTATATTATGTAACTTGCATTAAGAGAAAATCGTATTTCATAATAAATTCTTTATTTATTATATTTAGGTTTATTTAAATTATAATATTGTGCTGTTTTCTTTCACTATTGTATGTTCAGTAGTTTACTTGAGTTTATTTCATACCGTATGTATTTTTCACAATGTATTATGCATAATATTTTATTTCATACTGTCAGTCAAACGTGTGTCCAATCACTTTAAGGCTGAATAAAAAAGGTCAATATTGTATTGAAATATTAGAAAAAGTGTTGCCCATCTCTTTTGGAATATATTTTATTTTGAAAATATTCTATTCTCACAACTAGTTTGTGTTTGTGTTTATCAACAATATTTTATAAGTATACAGGAATCAACATAATAAAACAAAAATGTTGAAATATAAATTTTATTAATATTGTAACTCTATTTGAGATTATATTATGGAAGAACATCTGGTTATTTTATAACTCCTCTTAGAATAGAAGGATTTTTCTTTCTTTTTTTTTAATGACTTGATGTTTTTTCATCTATTGCATAATAGGATTTACTGTTAACTAGAGGAATTATTGAAAAACTTAGCTAACTTTTCTGTTAGTCCTTTCTTAAATATTATCATTTAACTTTTGTTGCGGGTAAAAATTGTGTTTTATTAATTAATAATTAACTATAAAGAAAATAGAAGTTTGTTTTTAATTAACTGGAACAAGTCATTATTAATTTAATTCTTACTGTAATTTAGTTAATATTAATATATTGTTTAAATTTCATTTAGCTATTTAAATTTATATTTTCATTTCTGACATAATTAAAATAAATATTATATTATTTTATTTATTTTTGTATTTATTTAAATTGTTTTAATATTTATTTAATAAGCAGTGGTTGCTGTTTGTAAACGTAAATTTTATGACTTGTTATTATTGAACCCAATTGTATTAGTAAAGCAGAGAGATTCTTAATAAGATTAAAGGAATTTATTAGAGATATGATATTTCTAATAATTCTATTCATTATGTTCTATTTACAAATTATTTCAAATTGATGGTATTTGTCGGTGTGTCATGAATCTTACTTAATACAATGGAGTATATTGCCTTCATTCTTGCTGAATATGACCTTTTATCTGAACCCAAAGTCTGAAAATCTTAAGTCCCTGGTTGTTCTTTCAGGATTATTGCTTTCTAGTTGAATAGATAGGGGTCTATAATGGAAAAATAACTCTTGTTTGTGAAATTCTTATCTACCAGATTTTTATAGTATCCTGCGCGAAACTTCCCTTTGATGATGCGTGTGGCTACGAAAAAAGAAAATCTCAAAATATCTCGACGTATGATGTTAATATGTTAAGTAAAAAAGGAGTTTCTTCTACAGCAGTATTGCAGTTGTAATCGGGAAATTTATTTGTCTTCATTATATTAATAATGTGGGTAAATAACTTACATTTTAATAGAATAGAGTGAAAGGGTAATCTAGCGTGAAACTATATTGTTGGTGGCAGCGCAGCGCATGAAGCTGTATTGGCAGTTTTAGAAATAAGCCTGAAATCTCGCGACCATCAAACACAACCCTAAATTTAATTACCCTAGAAAAGGATTTCAGAAACAAATATTCGTTTTATATCAAGTTCAAAGAACATTATAGACGCCATCTTTAAAAAAACAAACAAGCAAAAAAAAACACGAAAATCTAAAATTCATTCACTAAAGTCGCACTTCCGGTTATTTTTGTTCTTTTCATTTAAGGCGCGTCAACGTCTATGGTTATTGGCGCCCGGAGCCTTCTCAGTGCACTGCCGGCCTCCGGACAGTGTTCTCTCGTTATAGACAACACTGTCCATCACCGGACAGTGAGCTATAGAGACTCCTAGAAAGAAAAAATCTAAGGGTAGCACAGCTAGACTCGAACCCGAGTCCTCCGCTTATGAGTCCAGTAGGCTATTCTTCCCTACTTCTGGTTAACTTAGCTATTCCCTTCCCTACTTCCGGTTAATGATTTTTCTTGTCTTCAAATACTTGCTCTTATACAAATAATAAAAGAAAGTAATAATGAAACCCTGTCCTTGAATTTCGAATAATTAGATGGCATATATCAGGTGGCCAACCAGATTTAAAATATATATTACCAAACAAGCAGCTATTATTGCTTTGCGGTTATACGTGTTGATTGATTTGTTGATTGATGTAATTGATATTGTTGTATTACCCCTTCTTCCAATTTATTCTATTCATATACATATATTTATAAAACTATTTTCACTTTTCTTTTCCATAAATAAATAATTTAAGCCCCCAAATATGAGGCGTTATTGTAGAGCCATTGGAACATTATGTGATAGTACCGGTATATATATAGGTCCGTTGTATAAAGGTCGTTCTGAACAGCCATAACCATAAAATATTGAAGCTCCAACGGTAGTTAAGATGAGAATATCTCCTCCCTAGTTTTCAGTTTCTATTATAGTAATTGCTTTCATCTCTTCCGTTAAAATTTATTCATCCACGGATTTCATCTTGATAAAACAAGGCTAATTTAAAATAGCCATATTTTTGTAATTTATTTATTTATCAATTTTTTTTACTTCTGTTCGTATAGTTTAATTAAAATATTAATACTTAGCTGTAAAGAGAGGTCTTTCAGTTAATCCCATAAGACCAAAATGATTTATTTACTCTAGGGTAAAAAATGGTGGAACCGCTTCTTTTCTTTTTCTTGTAGAATGTTAAAATGATAGAACATAGAATGTAAAAAAAAAGCAGAAGGCAAATCTCAGGATTAAGACTTCCTACATTAGTAGGAACTTCTGTTCAGATTAGTAAATTGGGGAAGTTCCTGGGAAAGTAAGTTGTGTCGTTGATCTGTTGTCAGACTGTGATTATTAAACCCTGTTTTTTTGTTTTATAACTTTCTTGTAGTGGTGGCACTTTGAGATAAGGTCCACTAGTTTGGATTAGATTTCAATGTCTACCTTGTCTAGCGCTAACCGATATGCTGCCGGCTGGCAATGTAGACTTTTCGAAGATACTATTGCTCTTTGTGAATGTGAAAATCTTGGCTATGAAAGCCTGTTATGGAATTTACAAGGCCGGTTTTTTGACAAGGAAAGCAATATGTACCATTCAGCGCGAGATACTATTAAATGTCTTAAGTACAGGTTTTCCTTCTGATAGAATATTCAAGTTTTGTTTTTAATCATTGCTACAATGTTAAGTCTGGTTAATGCTGGGCATGATATCTGATAATTACTTCAGGTGCTATACAAAAGTGTATTATAGAATCTGGAACTGTGGTGTTCTGTTAATTGTGCACGCTTCTTAATTGTATGTGGGTGTAATATCAACTCGGATAATCTGGGTGCCTTGTTAATGTGTTTTCACTTCCAAATTCGTACTGCAGAGTTCTTCCTCTAAGGACATTTTTGTAGTTTAGGCTTCAGTTTTTAGGAATGAGGAGGGCGATAAGTTGAATTATAATTTAAAGTGATTATACAAGTATATGGGGCTCAAGTAGAGTTTGTGAGACAGGAGTAGAAACACCTGCTTACGTTTATCTTAGACAGATTGCTTGCATTATGAGAAGATTAGGTTCAGGGATCTTTGATCGGAACAAGATGTCCAATAACACGATTTTCCTTTCAAGTTTATTGTCCGATCTATTGGAATTGTTGTGAATCTAAATGAATTTTTGTTTTTCTTTGGGATTAGTAAATGGGCGGAGAGAGAGGCTTTGAATAGTGCAGGGCTAGGCCCGTCCACATAGTTGAATAATAGAAATAGCAGCTCAGTTGAACCTACTCTTAATTCCAGTTATTTACATTCGGCTGAAATAATGGACTCTTATAAGTAATTCATGGGGAAAAAAAATGCACGGTTCATTCCCGGAATATAGCGGCCACAAACCGTGCAGGAATGTGGGATATAGAGTGGGCAAATGGTGGCCACTGTCTGATATATTATAATTGATAATTATAACATAAAATAATTATGGAGGAACATTGAAAATTGTATTTATAGTAAATTTTTTAATTTTTTTTTTCAGCCTACAATTATTATAATTATAAAATTATAAATAACACAATTTTGTGTTGACAGACATTTGTTCCTTTTTTTATTTTTACTTTATATTGAAAGATCTAATTAGATTTTAAAGTTTGCGTGATGTGGCAGATGAGAAATTAAATGACATTCTTCAAATTTGATTAAAAATAATTAATTTAATTTAGTAGAGTCGTGAAAAAAATTTTTTTTTTTTTGGTATGGTAGTAGAGATTGTAAGCCCTAATTTCTCTCACGTCTAAATTTATTCCGGCCCTCCCATCTTGGATTATTTTTAACCAGAACCCTTGCAGAAATAAGTTTTTCACTTCTGTACCATAATGTAAACATGAAGGATGGTGCCTAAAGCCCCGTAATACGAGGATTTCCCATAATTTTAGGTGTTACTTTTGAAAGCTACTTACTGCAGGAAAATTACATAATTTATATATCCTTGAATTTTCACTATATACTACTTTTATTTTAAGCGTCTTTAAATAAAGGTGTGAATATTTCTCTGTTATTTATTGTAGATGGATACCCATTCACAAACACACACAGAAAATTATTTTTTGGAGTTTCTTGGGAAGCTACAAACTTAAGCTTTTTTTATTTCAACTTTGAAGAAAATCGGATAGCATTACAAAATATGTTTGTGAGTTTCTCGGAATTTACTTGAAACTTCTCATTTATCTTAACATAAAAATATAGAGGTGGTAGGAGTAACAAAATATCAACTTGCCTTCCTAATGCAGATAGGGACGTGAAGAGCACGCCAATTACATACGAACACAAGTCCATATAATAAAATTTAATGCCAGAAATTCAGCAGAACTATCTAAACCCAATTTTTTTTTTTTTGAAAAAATGTTTCAAATAAAAGTGATAATTTTTATCTGTGCAGTTAGTATTCCTCCACGTTCGTTATAGTCGTTTTTGAGATAATTCCACAAAACTCAGAAACCTTAAAAGTTGTACGTACTTCCGATTTACTTCAAATTTGGAATACTAGTAAATGCTTCAGAGGTGTATTAATAGCATGTATATTTAAGTGGTAGAACTTGACGAATTTCTGAGGAAAGTTTAACGCTGCTAGTTATTCCCTCAGAAAAACTCCCAACAAATAGTTTTCCCGGGAAAATGATTCAAATAAAAGTGATATCTACTTATGTATATATTATTATTATTATTATTGAAACTGGATGCCTATTGCCTTGGAACCTAAGCCAATATGTCTTTTATCCGCCCCCCCCCCATTCATCCCCCTAATTAATCTCTCCCGGTAGTCTACTGATCAATATGCAATATCCCAAGACATCCTTCAATTCCAACTCACCCAAGCACTCCCGCGAGAGTGGTCCCTCCCAAATACACGAAACCTAGTACCAAGCGAAACGCGGACACTGACCTTAGTAGTGATACACCGTTACCCTAACTCCATCATCACAGTTCTGACATATGGGACTAGACGTTCTCCCTATATTATGCAAATGACTAGACCCCCATGTATGTCCAGTCACTACACCCACCAAGGTCCTCAGTCCTGTCCTTTTAAGGGACAGGAGGTAATCTGAAAACCCCTGGTTGGTTGCTTTGATGAATCTTTTAGCCTGAAGGCACCCCTGCGTATCCTCCCAGTATCTCTCCAAAACCCTCGACTCCCAAATCTGATCTGACTATCACAAAGCCTCTTAGTGACGGCAAGTGCTGGCTCGAGACCCTCAGAAAAGTAAAGAGGATCCCTCCCTAACCAGTCGATCCGCCCTCCCATTGCCCTCTATTTCCGCATGTCCGGGTACCCAATAGAGCTGCACCTTTCTCCTCCGAGCTAAAGCGTTTAAGCCTTTTCCTACATTCTACCACTAATTTCGAACTCCAACACGGCTTACTCATAGCCCTCAGTGCGACCTGACTGTTAGAGCATATC
>JAAEAF010000798.1:0-110917 GCA_011037195.1 Triatoma infestans
TGGGGAAATCTACTATCGCTATATTGGGATGTTCTGGGGATATCTACTATCGCTATATTGGGATGTTCTGGAGAAATCTACTATTGCTATATGGGATGTTCTGGGGAAACTACTATCGCTATATTGGGATGTTCTGGGGAAATCTACTATCGCTACATTGGGATGTTTCTGGGTAATCTACTATCGCTTTATGGGGATGATTTCTGGGAAATCTAAAATCGCTTTATTCGGATGTTCTGGGGAAATCTACTATCGCTACATTGGGATGTTCTGGGGTAATCTACTATCGCTATATTGGGATGTTCTGGGGAAATCTACTATCGATATATTGGGATGTTCGGGGAAATCTACTATCGCTATATTGGGATGTTCTGGGGAAATGTAAAATCGCTATATTGGGATGTTCTGGGGAAATCTACTATTGCTACATTGGGATGTTCTGGGGAAATCTACTATCGCTATATTGGGATGTTCTGGGGAAATCTACTATCGCTATATTGGGATGTTCTGGGGAAATCGACTATTGCTATATTGGGATGTTCTCGGAAAATCTACTATCGCTATATTGGGATGTTCTGGGGAAATCTACTATCCCTACATTGGGATGGTCTGGGGGAAATCTAAAATCGCTTTATTGGGATGTTCTGGGGAAATCTACTATAGCTCCATGGGATGTTCTGGAGGAAAATCTAAATTCGCTTATTGGATGTTCTGGGAATCTACTATCGCTATATTGGGATGATCTGGGGAAATCTGCTATCGCTATATTGGGATGTTAGGGGGAAATCTAAAATCGCTTTATTGGGATATTCTGGGGAAATCTACTATCGCCATATTGGGATGTTCTGGGGAAATCTAAAATCTCTTTATTGGGATGTTCTGGGGAAATCTACTATCGCTATATTGGGATGTTCTGGGCAAATCTAAAATCGCTTTATTCGGATGTTCTGGGGAAATCTACTATCGCTACATTGGGATGTTCAGATGAAATCTACTATCGCTACATTGGGATGTTCTGGGGAAATCTACTATCGCTTTATTGGGATGTTGTGGGGAAATCTAAAATCGCTTTATTGGGATGTTCTGGGGAAATCTACTATCGCTATATTGGGATGATCTGGGGAAATCTACTATCTCTATATTGGGATGTTCTGGGGAAATCTAATATCGCTTTATTGGGATGTTCTGGGGAAATCTACTATCGCTCTATTGGGATGTTCTGGAGAAATCTAAAATCGCTTTATTGGGATGTTCTGGGGAAATCTACTCTCGCTATATTGGGATGATCTGGGGAAATCTACTATCGCTATATTGGGATGTTCTGGGGTAATCTAAAATCGCTTTATTGGGATGTTCTGGGGAAATCTACTATCGCTATATTGGGATGTTCTGGGGAAATCTAGTATCGCTACATTGGGATGTTCTGGGGAAATTATTTTCGCTCTACTCTCTTGAAATATTTTTCCGTTAGAGAACCTCAAAACATGTATATCCGCTGAACATTCAATTTTCAAAATTTGACACGCAATATTTCGTCTTATAGCGGTAAGAGAAAGTGGTACAAGTTAGAAATAAAATTAAGTGAATTTTCATGTTCATACTGTTTATCCGAATTTGGACGGAAAATCCCTGCTATGTAGATAAGATGGGTTGTAATGTAGTGTGCAAATAATGCAGAAGAGAAATGAGAAAATGGAGGAAAATGAAGAATTGCTATGCATGTCTGTTTTTTTTATTTATTTAATGCGGCCACTGTAGCGAAAGTTGGACACCTGTAGATGATTTTATTCATTGTAATTATACTTGGAAGATTTATTTCACACTAAATCGGGGGGGTACTTCCACAGCCTGCTTGACTCATTGCCTCCCAGATTTGTTCCAATTACAAGGTGTACATTCATTCCATAACAATAAAGAAAACAGGCGAACAAATTCTTACTGCAAGCTTCTTACATAATTTACTTCTGTTTTGGGAGATTGTTGTTTCATGTTTTAAATAAGTAACAGACTTGTGTCTGTAGAATTTTCATCTTCTCTTGCTGGCATAGCAGGAAGGTGATTGTGATCATGACAAATTTTCATGGAAGGTACATGTCTGTATGTGAGCCCGTGTCTGTATTGTGCCCGTGTCTGTATGTGTGCCCGTGTCTGTATGTGAGCCCGTGTCTTAAGTGTGCCCGTGTCTGTATGTGTGCCCGTGTCTGTATGTGAGCCCGTGTCTTATGTTGCCCGTGTCTGTATGTGTGCCCGAGTCTGTATGTGTGCCCGTGTCTGTATGTGTGCCCGTGTCTGTTTGCTGTGTTTGTCTCAGCAAACAGTCCAATAAACAACGGGAATTTGGCAGAAATTTGAAAATTAATATTCCATCTGACAAATAGTTTTACCAAATGCTTTTATTTGATTAAATCATTTTAATTTGATTTTTAAATAAACATATTCATCCATTTATTGGCTTTTTCGAGAAAATTTATTTTTACTTTCTCTTAGAAAAGAAAATATTGCGATCGTGCCAGATTTTCCAAATTGTTTTCACCGGAAATACATGTTCAAGCATGCTGAATACGAAAAAACTGTTTTTAGCGAATGGTTCTGTATTGTGTGGGTGTTGTATGTATGTGTTTGTTAACAAGATATCTCAAAAACGAAAAGTCGCAGGAAACACAAACTTGGTATTCCGTAGGAGCATGTAACAGCAACCAAAGAGAGATCAGCAACCAAAGAGAGTAAAGAGAGAGAAACCAACCCAAGCACTCTCTCGTACTTAAGTGGGAGAAACTGTATAGATAGAGCGACGGACATTCCAGAGATATACAGTTCAAGACAGTTCATACTACTGAGTTCATACAGCCAATCACTACGTGTCGTTACCCATTTTCCACTCTACCATACAGTATCATTACAAGTGTAAAGTCCAGGCAGACAGTGGCACTCATTATTATTATACATAGTTAACCCTGTCTTCTTATTTCATCAACCAGACCCAAATTCTCTCCACCTAACCCATCCACTATAGGGCACTACGACTGCATCAGTTATTATGATTTCGGGCAAATTCCATCAACCAAAAGTCAGACTTTACTGAAATTTCTTTGTCAGTTTTTCGTGATTCTCTTGAAAACGGCTTCAATGATTTTCTTTAAACTTCATATACTATCTACATACATAAGTACCTATTACTTTTATTTAAAACAATATCTCTGAAAAATTGATATTTTTGGGATTTGTGGGGAAACAGTAGCTTTATGCTTTCCTTTAAAGTACCACTTCAGGATAGATAATTTATGGTTTTACCATCTACATAATATTAATACAAATCAGAAGCATTGGTAGAATTCTAAATTTGAAGAGAATCGGTTGACCGGAAGTGCAATAGGTTTTTGAGTTTTATGGAATTTTCTCGAAAAGCGGTTACTACGAAACTTGGCATGCTTGCTGAATAGTCAGTAAAGTATCACTTTTATTTGAAACATTATTCTGAAAACATTTATTTTAGAGAAATATAGGAGGAATGTCTGTCAGTGAGTTTAAATTTAAATTTGCACAAGCTTCCTTTGTTTTGACGCTGTACGCTCCACATAAGGCCGCTCAATTATGCAAGCAAAATCCCCACTGTGGTCAGTCAAACTAAACATTGTAATATTGCCATTTTAAAGAATATTTCTTGATTAAATTGTATTAATTAGAGCAAGGGAAAGTCGTGTGAGTGTTTCACATCAGATTTTTACCGCTGTTCTAGAGAAAGTTTGTTTCAAACTTGTTTAATTTATCTGCAAAGCGTTTGTAGTAATAGTAGCCAACAATGAATCCCCACTATTCCTCCAATATCTTCAACTCGACTGAATCATGTTAATGATAATGGAGAAAATCATGTTAAGACGAGCAGAACAGAGCTTGCAAACTAGTTGTACAGTAAACACCATTTGTCCAGTAACCTCTTGGATCACTACTTAGTTATAGTTGATATTGTATTCAACAGTAGTTGTTAATTATTAATTCCTTTTTTTTTCTTGGCCTAGGTTTTCACGTTAGAGCCAGCGCTGGTATCAATTCTTTATTCTATTTATTATAGAAGCGTCATTATCCAAAACAACTTAGCGTTTCTATTTAGCAACAATAATCCCTTAGCAACCAGTGACCGGGAATACATGGAAGCTCTCCGTACACAGTAGATTGAAACCTTATTGCAGGATCAGCAAGTTAGTTATCTGTTTTAAATTGTACTTTTTTAGGACAAAAATGAAATTATCTGCCAATTTTGTTACCACATCCTTCCAGTCTGGTTGTGCGAAATCTATCCAAGAACAAGAATAGAGGAGGATCAGCATCTATAACTGAGAAGCTAAATAGTTAGCCAGTATTGAAACGAGCCAGCCAATGAAGAGAAAAACAACCTGTATGGAACAGCAAAGTATTAAGTCCCTCACCTCATCCCACTGCCATTGTCCTCATCTTCCCCACCACGACAGTACTGCCACACCGTGCCCGAGAACCGCTAGAAGTTTTAGTATAGGTATACCACCTAGGTATCCAATTTGAAGAAATATTTTCCAGTTCGTTAAGAGCGCCACCCACCGCCCTCAGAGAGCGCTGTATGTCAGTATGAAGAAGAAGAAGCTTGATTTTTGACTTTATTAAAGTTTATGAAACTCAATATCTCTTTGAATAATACATTATTAGCAAGAGAGAGATGATATCCAGACAGTTTGTTCTTTGTGAACTTTTTCTGTTTGCTAATTATAACCTTCCATAGATAACCATCTTTATTACCTTCTCAGTTTTGTATTTATATATTTATTTTTTTACCTTCTATTATTTCTGTTTTTCACCGCAAATATAGTACATGCTTTCAAGTTTGAAAAAATTTTTTTTTTTGCTTATTTTCCCCAAGACTTCATTTCCACATCTCTCTCTGTCTCCTGCATCCTCCGTTTGCACGCCGTTTCTGCAAATCCTTCCTTGTTTGCTCGGGTCTACCTCTTTTTCTTCTGCCGTCAACCTGCTGCCATTCTATCGCTTGCTTCCATACTAAACATATGCCCAAACTATCCTAATCTCTTAACACGTTTCCTCCCACTACCATGATCTCCCTGACCTCCTCGTTCCTGCTCTTCTCCAGTCTCGAAATCCCTGTTTAACTTCTGTGTTTCCTAACTAGGAGGTTTCCTTCCATTGGCTTGGATACTGTCCAAGTTTCCGAACCGTACAGCGATATACTTTAGGAAAAAAAAGTCGCAAAAAATCTTTTATACATAATTATTGTGCATTGTATATGAGTGAACATATATCTCAAAAACGGGAAGCTCAAACATGTTATTTCGTTTAGACACCGCTGTTATTGCATCTCTTTAGTAAGAACGTGGCCAAAACTATCAACCGGAAGTACGACTTTACTGAATATTGCTTTTTCCGAGATTTTCTTGAAAACAGTTCCTACGATTTTCTTTAATCTTGGAATGCTGACTGTACAGATATAGATCTACCACATTTATTTTAAACATTTATTCGAAAAATGGATTTTAGAGGGGTGGGGGATACCTGTTTGAGTTTTGGCGAAAATTTAAACTGTTTACAAGCTTTACTGTGAGGTAATGGGCTCAGTCATGGGCTAAAAGTTTGGACTCAAAATCCCTTTATCAGAAATATGGCACCATTTTACTGAAAATATTTTTCAGGTTTTTGGGCGCTTTTCTTTTTTGCGCATGGTTTTATTTAAACGAAATTCCTCTGAAAATTGGTTTTAAAAATGAAATTAGGATGATGATGACGGCTTTATTGTAAAGTGTCAGATCAGCATACTACATGGGTCTACCCAACTATATAATGTTAAAGGAAATTAAATATGATGGCTTAATTTCTTGAGTTTGAAGGTCGCTTGACCCAATGAAGTTTCTTTTTCATTTTCCATATTTTCTCGACATGGAATCGAACTTCACACTTGGTGTACCAGCCAACCAACCATGTATTATTAACTTAACTCTTTGTTTGAGACTTTTTCGAGAATTAATTCTAAGATCTATGAGAAAGGAGTAAGCAAACTCGTGTGAATATTTCACACCCGATTTTGTTTTTCATTTGCAATTCAGTTTGCCAAAAATTATACAATAATTGTGATAAAAATAAACGGACTAAACTGAAGGAGATAATCATTCAGTATGGGAACGGATCAGACAACAGCTTGACAAAACCTAGTGGCAGTTTGCCAAAATAACCTGCGTATTCCACTTAGTTTAAGTTAAGGACTAATGTAGCTTGAAATGTGCTTAGTAACTGCAGTAACCAGGACGTGGCTTGTATTTGCTAAAATATTTGTACTAAATGAACCCAGACGGAACACTAAGAAACCCTCCTTATGGAGGATTTGCTTTTTTCTTTTCCTTTGAACAACCAGACCTACTAACTGACAAACAATTCTAATTTGCATGTTAGAATATCTTTTTAAATGGGAGGGAGGCATTTACTTAAGTTTTTTTATTATTATTACTTTTCTTTTACAATAATATTAAACATTTTTGCTGAGAATTTCAATGAACACATCTGCTATCAAGGGTATTTACTGGATATTAAAACTTTGCCCTGGATATGATAGGGAATCATTCAATTATTTTACTATTTTCTGGTAAAAGGCTCCAGGATTGCTTTTAGTAACTGTTCATAAACAATAAATTCATGGAGATCTTTAACTTTTATCTGAAATAAATTTTTTCCTACAGTGAAAATATATTTTAATGGGGTTCCGCAGAATGATAAGGTCAGACTTCCCTCTAATATACGGACGGCTTTACCACCTAGTTAGAACTAAATGTGATTAGAACTATTCTATTCTGGATCTCAGAGCCTCCGAAAGGAAGTAGATGCAATAGGACCAATTGTGTTCCCCGAATACACTCTTACATCAGCCCTGTCCCATTAATGAGTAAAGTGCCAGAGTCCTATCGGTCATCTCGCCTACAGGTGGAACAACAAGGCTAGGAAGAAGAAAGCTAAGGGATTTAACACCTCCAATAAACGGTCGAAGACCATAATACTACACATCGCAGGGAAGAAGGTGGGGTGGAAAATTGATGAATTTTCACTTTCTCTAGGGAACTGCAGATGAACTCCCAAGGATTCAAGAAAAGCACCAGTTTGGATCCATAAGAGGAAGCTAGCTTCGAATTAGGAAAGAAGCAAAGTAGACGTCCGGTCCACACCACGTGGAGTCAGAGTAGGCTTGATGTGAAGAATATCTTCGATTTCAAGTTCAGCAAAAGAAATCAGCGGCAAATTTGAAAAATCGTCAAAATCCCTACAAAAAGAATCTGTTAAAGAGTCCATTTTGTGATAATGTTTTCGTAAGGAGGCCGACCCGTCCATCAGATCTTCTCCATAGCACACTTTCTTCTACCTCCCCCCAAAAATATTCAGTATGCGTGGGCATATTGAGCCCACAAAGATTAACGTGGAATGTTTTATTCCCACCACCCGCCCATGGAGAGATGCTTTATCTTTTGATCCATTTTCGAATAGTCTCAAAAGAGTTCAAGTCAGTGTTACTTGGCACGGAAATTTCCGAAATACATGTTTTAGAGGCCACCTTGGTAAAAAAAAATATATTATTTATATAAATTTTTATTATAATATATATATTTTTAGTAATTGCCCAGTGAGGATGTGGACAAAATAATCCAAAACCTCACAGAAACCTCAGAAAGCTATCTCGATACTCCGTTTAGTTACCAGTCTCGTTTCCGACTTAGTTTCTGTGAAAATCTGTCAACTGCAAATATGTCATTAATGTAAATATTGCTGAAATTCCGAGTTTGAAGAAAATCAGATAATCCGAAAGTGCCACTATACTGAAATTTTTTCTGAATTTTCCTGAAAAAACAAAAACAAAACGACTTCAAGAGATTTTCTTTCTTGTTTCAAAAGATTTTCCATTATTCAGTAGTTGCCTTGGATTGCCACTTTTTCCTGCCATTTCTCTCGGTTTTGCCAATCCTTCTCGCTGTAATTCACTGTCAGAGCGATATTTGCTCACCAGATAGCTTTGGAACGCCCGCGCTTTCTTCATTCCCGGCGGAGACCATTCCAGAAGAGATCTTGCTCATTGCTCTTCATTCTTTCTTTTGACATGTCCTTACCATTGCTTTTCTACCTATTTTTTTCCGTCTCAGGTTTTCTGTTTCAATAATTCCCCTTCAGTTTTCTTTCTCCCCAGCCCTCAACTTACTCTTCTGGTGATTGCCTAAGATCAATCCTTCGCACCACTGGTTAATATGCTTTCTACAACTGCTTGGTGATTTTCTTTGAATACATAATTATCATTATTTTAATGCGAGGACCCGGGTTCGAGTCCAGCTGTGCTGCCCTTAGATTTTTTACTTCCTAGTAGCCTCTACAGCTCACTGTCCGGTGATGGGCAGTGTTGTCTGTAACGAGAGAACACTGTCAGGATGCCGGCAGTGCACTGAGAAGGCTCCGGGCGCCATACCATAGATGTTGACGCGCCTTAAATTAAAAAAAAAAAATATTTTAAAATTAAACGAATTAATTAACTGAATTTAGTTACTTCATTCATAAACAAAACTATAGAATGAATTTATATTTAATTAACTAAATTACTCCAATAGAATAGTGTGAAAAGTCACTACAAACGGCGTCTGCCATGTTGAAGTGAGAAACATTTGCAGGCAGGAGCGCATTCTTACGGCCGGCGTATGCATGGTGTGTCTGTGTGTGTGTGTGTGTGTGTGTGTGTGTGTGTGTGTGTATATATATACTCTAGGTAATTTATCAGAGTACAACAAAGTGTAACAGACAAAATATCGAAACAAGTCACGTCGATTGTTTATCCACCTGACACATCAACCAGCACGGTTTGCAACTTTTCTAATTCTGTAGGTGTGATATGTGCTGTGTGTGTGTGTGTGTGTGTGTGTGTGTGTGTGTCTGCCTGTGCGTGCGCACTAGGATATCGTTGGCAACATTGTGTTTCTTCTTCTACTTGTGCTCCTTCAATTCCACATCACTCATTCTGGCACAAAAACAAATTTATCTCTGTCTATTATTATTTCTGTTTTGTCAATTTTCTTTTCTAAACCAAATTTCCAATCATCAGACGTCTACGTCTAACTCATCACTTTCCTTAGTGTACCACTACATGCTTTCTAATACCCGCTTTGAATATGTTTCAAATAAAAGTGACAGTCCTATACATTTATGTAGTCAGTATATATCGGTGCGATTTTAGAAGTAAATTATGGAAAATTGAGAGAACCAATTAGCGAAGTCGCAGATTATTATGTCGAATACAATAGTAGTATCCAAATGAAATATACAAATTTGAGCTAATTGATATTTTATGTGTTAAAAATAGTGTATTTGCTGTTTTACAGAAGCACGCAACACTGTCTTTCACGTATAGACTTATGCTAAAAAACAGAAGTTTCATATTCATATTATTAATTATTCGATGTAATGATTCTATCAACAGGGTGGGTTATTCTGTAGACAAATAAGTAACTATGACGGAACTTTATTCAAGTTCATTCATTTTGTCAAAAACACACAACATGCTTACTTTAAACAGCCGTATAAAACACACTATTTGTCAGATCAAATTCACATATGGTATTTATTTTTTCAACAAGTGTGCCAACATAACAAAACAGTAATTTCATTTGTAGCAGTGCGATTTATGGGCTAGGCCGAGAACTTTCACCTTGCCTTAGTATGTGAACAAATAGCTCAAAAATGGAAAATCGTACACAGTACATTCATACACTCCCATGGTGTAGTTATCACCATGGGATCAGACACCTGACAAAATTCCCCAACCGGAAGTACAACTTTGCTAAGTGCATTTGTCGCGACTTCCTCGAAATCGGTTCCAACGATTTTTTTTTTTGAACTTTATATATCAACTACATATACAAAAAGCTACAACTTTAATTTGTAATATTTTTCTGGAAAATTCACTTAAGGGGGGCACGTTTAGGGTGGGGACGGGGTGAGTTTCAATTTATTATCATATATTATTATTTAGTATTGTTTATTATTTTTATTATTGTATTTAAAATTATATTAAAATTAAATTAATATTAAAAATGTATTAATTATTATATTTAATAGTATTCAATATTATTATTTATATTGTATCATCTAAATAATATTCAATAAAATATATCGCCGATATTTCGCGTTTGAAGAAAATCGGTTGACCGGAAGTGTGTTTTTACTAAAGTTATTTCAGTTTTTACCATTTTATCCCTTGAAAATGCCAACGGATTTCATTATCTTTGTTACACTAACTGTGAATACAGAGATATCTCACTTTTATTGGGAACTTATTTCCGGAAAAGTTCATTTAAAGAAGTTGGAGGGGGGAGGGGGAAGTGAATGGTTTCCTAAAAAAAAATCATTTTATTATGTTAATTAAATTGAAAACAAGCAAACGAAATTGAAGACTAAATGTTGTCAAATTGAAAACAAGCAAACGAAATTGAAGACTTAAATATTGTAAAAATTGAAGACAAGCAAACGAAATTGAAGACTTAAATATTGTAAAATTGAAGACAAGCAAACGAAATTGAAGACTTGAATATTGTAAAATTGAAGACAAGCAAACGAAATTGAAGACTTAAATATTGTAAAATTGAAGACAAGCAAACGAAATTGAAGACTTGAATATTGTAAAATTGAAGACAAGCAAACGAAATGAAGACTTAAACATTGTAAAATTGAAGACAAACAAACAACTAGTAAAATTGTAAGTGTAAAGATAATTTGTCAGTGAAATCTGTGTGGCACTGCAGTAAGAGAAAGCCGTATGAGTGTTTCACATCAGATTTTTTTTTCAGGAGCTAAGGAGCAAAAACATCCTATTTTTGATAGAAATTCACATGTGCAAATCTAACAATCACAACATTACATCTTAGAACAGTAAATAAATTGGGTTTTTCCCTAAGAAGGGATTGTTTGGAATAAAACAGAGTATTGTTTACTGTAACAATAATGTTAGTATTAGTCTACACTATAGACAGACATACGGACTTTTGGACAACACTTGCACATAGACACACATACACATAAACACACACACACCCACACACATCTATCTATCTATCTATCTATAGGCCAGCACCACTTTGCTACAATCATCCAAAAGTCCCAAAACTTTTACATTAGGAAGTTTAATTAAAAAGTTGTCTTGAGTTGTTTCCCCTCCACGATGTGAGTGTGGAATGAGGGAAATGAGTGAGAGTGAGTGTGTACAGAACTCACCATGCTTCTTAATTGATCGTTACTTCCGTTTGGTCCTATTTCCTCTTCTCTTGCCACACTTTTCTACGACCAACAGTGTATGTTTTGACTTCTACAGTTCTAAACATTGCTTTAAACTTGAACATTGGTTCGGCCTTCAACATCTCTGTTAATGTTGGATTAATGATCTTTGAACATGATGAAATATGTTTCTTGGATATATTTCTCGCTTTCTTTAGTTATTTTACAAAAAAAAAAAATTTGGTGTGAATCACTCACACGATTTTCCTTTCTCTAATTAAGGAAATTTAAATAATAAACTTTTTTTTTTAATTGCAAATATTTAGTAACGTTTAGATGGAGTTAGACTTGCCAAAAAAGGTTGTTGGAATTATAATACCTGAATGGACACCATTAGCTCTATGGATACTATTTCAACACAGACTAATTGCTAAAAATCAACTTTTTTTGACTCAGGAGACCTCAAAAAATTGTTTTTTCCTTTTAGAGGAAATTAGTTCAATTACGCAGAGCAGCAAGAGAAAGACAACAAATTTACAATCTAAAGAGGTAATAAACTTGAGTGTGGAACTTTTGAAAACATAGTAAATAACAACTTACAATTATTTATTTTTTTTGAATACCCAAATAATTTTTATTTTTTTTTAATAATGAAGTGTTTACGTCTTTGTATTTTTGATAACTATAAAATGTGACTGACACATAAAAAGAAGAGAAATGGTGGAGAGTGTAAGCAAGTGCCGCCGTTTTACGAGGTATGTCTCGCTCCGCACACACAGATGTACCCAAGGCATATTATATCCCTTACAGTTCAGGCTACAATACTCACACAAATGTACTTATATTTACGACCATAAAAGAAAAATGTCAGATTGCAGCCCGCTGGAACATGCTCGGGAGTATTCGTATGATTTCGTATTATGTTTTGTAGTTTTAGAACTTATTTCTGTTTAGTTTCAATTTTTTTTTAAGTGAAATATTCATTAAATCTTTTTTTTATAGCAAAATAAATTAAATAAATTTCTTATTTAAAATTAATGTTATCGTCTTGACCACATTATCGAGGGATTTTATAGAATAAAACAGAATCTCAGTAAATAATCGTCGCTGGTGTGATGGTCGCACGCAAACCAATTAAATAAATTGAAGATTTACTATTTTAAGGCAAGAATTGTACAATTTGAGTACAACTTCAATAATGGATTCTCGACTATGAGTGCTATCCGATCCTGTACCAGTAGGAGTGTGTCGCCATAAAGGATTCGCTGCATCATAGCATGCTTTGATTATTTAGTTCTCTTGCCGGTTTCGGGATGACCAACAGCCATAAAATCAGTCGGCCACGTATTTTACAGAAAAATTTAAAAAAAATGGAAATCAACGGCCCTAAAACACTGACGATAGAGTAAAATTCGAAATTCGAATTGGGTGTGAATTAAAGAAAAGAAGCGTGCTATCCAATCGCATTGTTGCCGACCAAATCAGTAATTCAATTTTCTAGTTTCTCGATCTCAGTTTCTAAAAACATCAGATTCGGACTCAGGAAAATCTCATGGCATGCAGTTCACAACGATGTAACTCTTCTGAAACTTAGTTTTGGCCTAAGGTTAAGTAAAAAATTAAAGCCTGGGGCCACTTACTGAACAAAAAATCTTCGCGTAGTAGGCCATGCCTGAGCCAAGCGCTGCCAGATGGCGATTTTATTGAGAAACACGAAGTCAACACGCCGTGATTCCCTCATCGTCTTTGAGATTCTAGTAAACGCTACCCGAATCCGCTACTAATAAACTAACAAATCACTAACTCCAGCTCCCCCATATTACTCGCTATGGTAATATCTTTTAGTCTAAAAATAATCTTACCTTCACCAGTCGCGCAACAATGCTTGTTTTAACGGAACCAAAGCGACGTTTGTTTTATAGGTGCAACTTCTAAAAATAAGTTAATCGGTGCGCCCAAACCTCTCTCTGACAAAATTGCCGAGGGATGCCTATTCCTTTTGTTCTCTCCATCCTGCATTAAGATTTACCACCCGCATCTACTTTGTCTTCCAGAAGTAGATGTGAGACTACAGTTTTAATCTCCTTCTTAACCTTTCTTTGCGCCGCTGAACCTTTGAGATAATGAGCAAATATAGCCAGTGAATTCTATGGGTCCTTCAATGATCCTAGCGATATGAAAATTAAAAAAACTTTTTTTTTATTCTATTCATATTTCCTTTTTTTTCTTTTAATTAAGAGTGATTAAGGAAATAAAAGTAGAACAGGGGAAAATATAATTTTATTTTAAATAACAAATTTTTCGATAGAAAGAGAAGAAAAGTGGGGTGAGAAAGAGGGGCCAAGGAAAAAGTGATTAGAAAGTGGAATTAAACGAAGAAGTCTTCATTCTTCATCAATTTTCATAATTACAAACAGCTTTAAAACAACTTAAGTATTAACTTGTTGAAAAACTTACGTTTAACAAGGAAATATATTTAAAAGCCTCTTTCCTTAAAAGGGGGTAAGAGAGAGTGGGCGAGTGGGTGAGAGGAGAAATGCTATGTGTGGATATTGTTTTGTTTTTTACGTTTATATCTGTAAGTGGAAGTATTACAATCTTACCAAGTTTTACAAATTGAGTTTTCTCCAAAACTACATATTTTCGATGTCTCATGAATCAGAAAATGTGGTTTTGAAAAATTAGTCTGTGAGATTATGTTTATGTATGTATGTATGTGTGTGTGTGTGTGTGTGTATCTGAACGGCATAACTCAAAAACGAAACATCGCAGTAAGCTTGAACTTGGATAATATCCCGTTTAGCCAAACTTGGTGCTGATACCTGTCACCAAGAGATCTGACAAGAAATTATCACTCGAAATCACTGAAGCGGAAGTACCACTTACTAAATGGATTTTTTAGATTTTATTTGTATCTGCATTTTTCTAAAACACAGCTCTAACAGGTTTCATTCAATTGTGATATACGGAGTAAATATATGAATGTTTGCCTAATATGTGAATTCTGTGGTAGCTCCGGTACATCCAACTAATAGTCTTAATAAAATTTAAATATATTGTTAAAATTCCGAGTTTGAGGAAAATTTGTTGAGCGGAAGAGCAAATTTGCTGAAAGGTTTTTCCAGGTTTCCCGCAATTTTCTTGATAGTGATATCCGCGGGATTTTTTATACTGGATATACTAAATACATATACATCGTGGTTGCTATCCTGTTTTGCTTGAAACGTTTTCTCCGAGAAATGGATGTTAGGGTATTCTGGAGTGGGGTTGATAGGATATAAGGCCCCCTTCAAAATGCCAGTTCATAATCGTTTTGAATCCCCCCCTCCGCCCGCCAGCGTTTTATTAAAGGCAATTAAATAATTAGTAAAAGTTCGAAGTAATAAGAAAATCTGTCACTTACTGGTAAGAGAAAGTTGTGTATTGCTTGCACATAATGTTCATTAATATAATTATTGAAGTAAAAAATAACACCATAAAAATAGTGCCCATAAAAATAAGAAAGTCGACCTGAGCAAAGAAAAAAAGTAAAAAAAAACAAACAAACTTTACTCCTAAAATTGCTATTTTATTCCTTGTTTATTTTTACCCTAATTTTTGTTTTTGTAGGAGGGGGGGGATTACTTCTTGTATAAATAACACAAGCACTCACAGACAAATTGCCAGGACTTGTAATAATGCCTGTTTACACCCCACAGCTAACTTTGAAAATTGGGCTTGGCAATGAGCCTATTAGATAAATCTTAAAATGGGCTTTTTGGGCGGAGAAAAACAGCTGTGTTTCCCCGTAGAAAATTCCATTCTCTTTGCCACATTCTAAAACTAGCCGCCATTTACCACAGATAATGCGCGCTATTTCCTGCCTTAAAGTGGAATAATGAAATCAAATAATGCTAAGAAAGTGAGTCAATAAAGGAAACGGCGGCGAGGCGCTATTTCCTGCCTTACAGTGGAATAATGAAATCAAATAATGCTAAGAAAGTGAGTCAATAAAGGAAACGGCGGCGAGGCGCTATTTCCTGCCTTACAGTGGGATAATGAAATCAAATAATGCTAAGAAAGTGAGTCAATACAGGAAACGGCGGCGAGGCGCTATTTCCTGCCTTACAGTGGAATAATGAAATCAAATAATGCTAAGAAAGTGAGTCAATAAAGGAAACGGCGGCGAGGCGCTATTTCCTGCCTTATAGTGGAATAATGAAATCAAATAATGCTAAGAAAGTGAGTCAATACAGGAAACGGCGGCGAGGCGCTATTTCCTGCCTTACAGTGGAATAATGAAATCAGATAATGCTGAGGAAGTGAGTCAATAAAGGAAACGGCGGCGAGGCGCTATTTCCTGCCTTACAGTGGGATAATGAAATCAAATAATGCTAAGAAAGTGAGTCAATACAGGAAACGGCGGCGAGGCGCTATTTCCTGCCTTACAGTGGAATAATGAAATCAAATAATGCTAAGAAAGTGAGTCAATACAGGAAACGGCGGCGAGGCGCTATTTCCTGCCTTACAGTGGAATAATGAAATCAGATAATGCTGAGGAAGTGAGTCAATAAAGGAAACGGCGGCGAGGCGCTATTTCCTGCCTTACAGTGGAATAATGAAATCAAATAATGCTGAGGAAGTGAGTCAATACAGGAAACGGCGCGAGGCGGGAAAATAAATCGGGTGTAAAGTACTTACATGACTTATTACTGTTACTGTAATCAGCGCAACTCCAGTTGTATTCATATTTTCTTCAAAGTTTGAATTTTTAATAATCATTCAATTTGCCTTAGATGGTGGGGGTTATCTCTGTTGGTTCTTGTTTACGGTTGTAACTATTATCTGAATATTACAGATTCCATACCCCTCTCAAGAACACTCGGTGTCGCTTCCAGAAAACTTGTGGTGGCATTTCTAAACTCAAGCTCAACCTCACAAATTTCACTAGAAACCCTAAAACATTTTTTCCCCCTGAAAACTGTTTCAATTAAATGTGATAAATTTATATTTGTAATTTGGCTTTTTCCATGAAATTGTTGGAATTGTTTTTCCAAAACACAGAAACCTAAGTTGTAAAGTGACACTACTGGCTACCCAATGTTTTTTCCAACTTAATTAAAGTGATTCTATAGTTATTATTATTCGTCAGTAGGGGGCACCTAGTTCTCAGCAGCCTCTCTGAATGTGCCGTCAGCGACACTAAAAAAACAACAAGAACAAGCCGGGTCTGGAACGAAAAATTAGAATCGCATCCGATCCAATGAAACATTTGCACAGATATCCTGTTCCGACCAAAGGTTTTGAACTTAATCTCTCACAAGTTTATGTAATCTGTCATAAAATGAATCGGTGTTTCCTTCCCTGTCTCGCATACTCAACAAAAGAGGGCATATATAAGCTTTATTACAGAAGATAGAGATGATCCTTTTAATCATTATATTGCCCAATAAGGGATCCAATCAAGTGACTTAGATAAGTCTGTGAAAGACAACAACATCTCACTTATGTATACAGTTCGGACTTCCACTCATCAACTCCTGTATGCTTTTAACATGACAGAATGAGTCCTGGAGTCCAGTAGCAGATCCGAGAGTTGGGAGAGGTGCCTATTTCGGCCAACATATCCACTTCCTTAAATCTTGAATTTTCCCGTTGATCTGGTATCCGGACTACAAGAACATACGGACTAGAAAAATGAAAGAGCTTCTTATTCCCATGAATAAGATTGCCTTCCATTCTTCTAGAACACTCATCAAAATAAGTTCAATTTGTTGTAGTTCTAGTCGCATGAGATGAGGAGGCGGATAGGTTTGCCAATTAGGCCCTCTTTCCCTTTCATTGGTCTGAAGCCTGCTATTGGCCTTTAGGCACATCTTTGCTAAGCTTCCAGTCAGGGATAGTTTCAAAGCAGTCATCCCTCAGTGGGTGTCGGTAGTCCAAGATGTTCATTGGGGGTTCCCACAGGGAGATATTGCTCCCTTTCTTAGGCGTGTGGTTGGATCTCTTATTAGGCATTGTAGTTTACCTGTGTGTAATGGGCCCCAGTATAGGCCTTAGCAGCTGATGCGCTAAAGAAAAATAATAATAATAATAGTATAGTATTATGAACAAAAAGAAATTAACAGTGAAAGCACTACATGAAATACTGTTAGAGGGTGTTTTAACAATGAATATTACGCCCAAAATGATTTTATTATTACAAGGGATGGCACAGTCAGGATATCCGCGCTCCTCCTCGTCGACTAGTTCGATGAAGTAAGAGGGGATGCGTGGGATCATGTTCTATAACCAATTGCTCCACCTTACCTTGCTGGACAAGGTAGTGTGTTGGATGCACGAGGTGGGGAAGAACGTGCCATCTCAGTTTGTGGAGACAAAAGATCGAGGACCACAGCTGTAGATGCGCTGATCAAAAAAAAAAAATAGTATAGTATATATTTATTTGCTTTTAGGGAAATCCCCATAATAAAGAGTCAGGCTACATTTCAGCATATTTGCATAAACTCTTAAATTAGTAAAGTAATAACTATAGGTATAGAAGAACAGTGACGATAGAACAGTATGAATTCTGTAAACATGATGAAATAACCAGAAGTATTACAGTTAAAATCGTTTACAAAACTAAACAGGTAGAAAGATAAGTTTTCACATTTCAGTAACATTAAGTGGCGAGTGAGTGAGCCACCATGCGTAAAACTAGTTTGTGAGTCTGTTCAATAGAGCGTGTTTTTAACCATCAAGCAGACTCAATGTAATGTGGACATTTCATGGTATCTGGTAGACACATGTAATCTAACAAAGAATGTATCGACAATTTAAAGATCAACTCAATTGAACCAAGAGCCCACTAAAATCAATTTTTACTAGAAAATATTTTAATAATAGTGACAGATTTATATTTGTACAGTTATTGTTCCAAGATTAAAGAAAATCGTTCAGGGAAATAAGTGCGCTGGATTCGCATGCTGAGGTTCCGGGTTCGAATCCAGCAGTGGTGTTCTTAGATTTTCTCAACCTAGGATTCTCTACAGCTCATTGTCTGGTGATGGGCAGTGTTTTCTGTAACGGAGGCCGGCAGTGCTCTGAGAAGGCTCAGGGCGTCAATGACTATAAACATGAACGTGCCTTAAATTAAAAAAGAAAAGTTGTTACCATTTTCAGAAACTCTTGAAAACTAAAATATTATTTAATAATTTGCACTTCCGGTTGGTGGATTTTGACGGAACCTTCGTGTAGATATGATGATGTTACCTAAGCGAAATGTGAAGTTTGAGCTTCCTGCAATTGTTCGTTTTTGAGATATTTTGTTAAAACACACACACACACACACTCACAATCGTAAACATGTACTTCCGGTGAAAAGTTAATTTTAAAAATTTGATTCAATCGCAATACTTCCTCTTACATCAGTCTGAGGAAGTGATATGCGTAAAACATTCAAATGACTTTCTCTCACTCATTTCTTATAATTCTGATTGATCAATTTTCTTGAAAATAGGAATTTTTACTAACTCTGTAATTATCCTTATTTTTTTACTAGTTAGTTGCTGGAATCGTTTTTTATAATATAACTGACAACTTTATTGTGGTATTTTCGGGCGGTGCTAAATGATGTCACGGCTACTAGAAAGCTGTGCTTTGTGTATGCTTTGTTGCTTACCGTACAGTATCCTTACAAAGAAGCCTAATGTTATCCCCCTCCCCCTCCAGAACTATTCCAAAATCAAAAGTAAAGTTTCAAATAAAAGTGATTGGATATAAATAAGAACGAATTCTAAAAAATTCAGAACAAAACGCGTGAGACGTTTCTGATAAAATCGTGAAAACTAAGTAAAAAGAATTTCAATAAACTCGCACTTTCGGTCAACGGATTCTGACGGAATCTTGTATCGGTTCCCAGGTGGAATCTAAACTGAATTTTATTCCATTCTGAGAGAGAAGTAGATATTGAATCATTCAGCTGAGGAATAGTAAAAATGAAACTTCTCATTCACTAGAAAGTTCAGCCGTATTCTAGCAACAATCGACTTGGAATAGATAGGGCTTCATCTTCCCAACTTACTTGTTCTGCCTATGCCCTTCGAGTAGAAGTTTCATTGTTACTAAACCTCAACTGATTAAATAACTGGTATACAGCTGGGTTTGTATTCATCTTATTAATTCTTTTTCGGTTTCTAATTTTCGTCCATCGTCAGAGTATATGGTTCATTAGGTTTGAATATGGAGAGTAACCATCTGGGATTTTATCCGTCGTAGCAAGCATATTGTTTGTGTTCCTGACAATTGGTTTTGGTTTCTCATGCAACGTCCAAACAAGCCATCAAGTTCGTGTAAAGAGTTAACATACTTTCTCTAGCCTTAATGGATAATAATCCGAAACCGGTCAGAAACAACATAAAAATGCATGCTACGACGGATAAATTCTCAGATGTTATCCAGAATTGCGGACCTATCCACATATTACACAGAGAGTTCACTTCAACTTGAAGTTTCTGTCACAAACCACACATGATCGATCCTCCATGATGCCGTTCCTCACCAGATTTCTTTATAACAAACCATACAGATAGATTGTTAGATAAAATCTCAGATTTTTTCTAGAATTTCCGACCTAATAACATATTTAATGTATAATACATGTTTGTGCTTGCTAAGATTTTTCTTTTTTGAGAAATAAAATTTCTCCAATTCATATACACACCACAATTGAAATGTTGAAATGAAGTATTAAAAACAAACAAATACAAACGAATCGCAATACTTTCTCTCAAATGCAGAAAGGAGTAAGTAAAAGTAACAGCTATGCCTCAATTAAAATAAAAAACAGTGTTACCATGCTAGTATGAATTTGATTGAAAGTATTGTGCAGGTTATAAATATGTTTCTTTTCTTTTCTACTATGCAGTAAGAAAAGAAATTTATTTTCAGATGCTGGGTGAACCATTATTTTATGTCAAATTACCCTATTTCAGTTTCTTTAGATATTACTGTTCGAGAGTACATTCCAAGGAAAAAGTGCATATCAATCATCTGAATGACAGCCTACTGACAAATATATTTTATGTACTACTCAGTGAAGCAATAAAACGCAATTTGCAGGTTATGTTTCATTCCTTTTTTCCATTTTTTACTTTCTCAATACTTTACTTCTTGGGAATAGCCATTATTTTCTCATGGGACCTTGTTCTTTTTTTCGTTTGCTATATGCGTACATTATGTAACACATTATATACTAATGTTAATATATTGTAATGCTAGTCGTGCAGAAATGTAGTTAATAACATTACAGAAGATTGCGTATTACCGGCAAACAAAGTTTAATTACATTAAAATTAGAGGGCGTTGTAGAGCATGTCCCCAATGACTTGCTCTTAATGTTTTAAATAATAATGAACATATATTTGATTGTGTTTAAAAATTAGTTTCATTCACGCTAGGTGTAGTGGGCTAAGCCTTGCAGATGCCGGCCCCATTAAAATTATCATTTATGCGATCGTCCACAAGTATGATAAATAATGTTCCTGTTGCTCTTTTCTTCTTGTTTTTCAAGAATCTTTCCTAAGCAGTAAATTGAGCTGATTTGTCCCTCCCAAAAGAGAACCAAATCCTGCAGCTCACTACTTTGATCTCTGCCAATTTTTTTAAAGACAGGTTACTCGCTAAATATCCCAAAAAATATTTGAATGTCACCTTTTGGAGTGTTTCTGACAGAATAAAAATCTGGTAAGAAAAAGTACAATTCTAATTCATCAGTAGTGCTCCTTACTATATTTCCTGGGATCATGTAGATGCCTACAATTTCCCTTCAAACTGTACATGCTGTTCCTCGTTTACATGGCTCTCAGTGTTTGTCCGATCAACACGCCTTGCGGAATCATAACTCAGAGGAACAGCTGGTCGTGAAAAAAAATCAATAAAGTTACATATCCGGATGATGGATTTTGACAGGAAGTGAAAGCGATATTAGAGTATTGCTATATCGTAAGAAAAAGTTCGGGCTTTTGCGTGAAATACATTACTTATTCAACCATCTCAATGGTTCATTTTCTTTATGCGATCTATAAAAACAGACACAGATTTGGAGTGGTTTAAATGTAATCGAATGACTTGGAAAAAAAAATTACTTATCAAGTTAGTGAGATAAGTTTAGCAAACTCATCCAAGATTGTTGCTTAACGTACTTGAAATAAGAACGGTAACTTTCAAGTTTTTATCATTCTGAACTTAGTTAAGTAGTCTATATAAAGTGTAAAGTAAGTCTTTTGTTTAGAAATTGTCGTTACATTATGTAGAATTTTCCGCTTGCTTTGTTCGGCCAAGAAAACGAGATTATTCTTGATTTTTACTTTCTCTTATTTGTATTTTAATGAGCGGCTGTAATGTTTAGTAATTGTTGATATAGATCTTTATATCTTCTCACAAAAATATAAAAAGAGATTATTGTGTTGATATAATCGTACAATTTTCTTCACTTAATAACCTTCAATGTTATTAAAGAGATTATTGACCTGATGCGCTGCCATCTTGAACCCGTTATTCGCCCAAAACCGAACAGCTCTTTGCTAATTGTGTACCTAGCATTGTAGGATGTAGGATTGTTTCCGACAAATTTCAAAGGTTGTGCGGAATAAAAAAAAATGTGGTGTAAATTCCCCTTAGTACTGATATTATACAGTTATACCTATGTAAAATGGCAATCTATCTTCAATTTTACTCATTTGTCCTAATATACAGAGGTAAGGGGACAAGTACTGAACCTGAGTAGCTGTTATTCCCCTAGATTACACTGTAGTGCAAAAGAGAGTGCCAATAACTAGCCACATGTAATTTCGAAATTAACGCCACACATTATCCAGAATTTCTCAACTAAAAATTACAAATAAAACTGATAGGTTTATCTCTGTGTACAGTTAGCGCACTCGCATATTTAAAGGAAATACAATTTTAGTCGTTATTCAAGAAAATTCTAAAAAATGAAAAAATCTATTCTGCAGAGTCGCACTTCCGTTTAATGGATTTCCATCCAATTTGGAATTCTACCAACGCTTCTAATGTATATTAATACTATAAAGGTGTTAGAGCCATGCATTATACTGAAGTGGTACTATAAACGAAAGCTTAACGCTACTTTTTCCACAGGAACCGCCAAACAAATCCATTTATTTGGGAAAATGTTTCAAATAAAAGTGGTAGGTATTTAATGTATGTAGATGGTATATGAAGTTTAAAGAAAATCGTTGGAGCTGGCGTTATTGAGAGATAGGCGATTAACAAAACAATCTGCTTCAATAAAGACGCATTTCCGGGTGATGAATTTTGTCCGAAACTTTCTTCTCAGATATGGTCATAGTTACTGAATGCAATGTAACGTTTTCGTTTTTGAGATATTTTGTTCAAACACACACACACACATCTATTATTATTAATAACAATAATAATAATATTATTATTAATATGTTTATTTCTTTAAATAAATATGGCATCTACAAATAAGTGTTCGCACATGGTCCCCAACCGTCAGGCGTCACATACTATATGTATACAAACAAACCATCGCTAAAGCCAGTTTTTCTTCCCCTGGGGACCTGAAAACATCTACTTTCGGTGACTTTGACACTAACGCAATACTTATATTTCTCTGATCGCTGTAAGAGAAAGTAAAGAAAAAGATAAATATTTCATATAACATAAAATAAATCGGTTCAAACGTGTGCATACGAATCGGTAGTCTCCAGATTATAAAGAGTTCAGAGAAGGACAAATATTTGGAATTCGGCAATTTTAGAGGGCGTTCTTAATATAATTGATAATTATGTATGACATTGTAGTTCCCTTAATATAATTGATAATTATGTATGATTTGTAGTTCCCTTAATATAATTGATAATTATGTATGATTTGTAGTTCCCTTAATATAATTGATAATGTAGTTATGACATTGTAGTTCCTTAATATAATTTTATAATTATGTATGCTATTATTTGTAGTTCGCGTTAATATCTTGATCCTTAGATTACATTGTAAGTTCACTTACTATATTGATAATGATGTTGACTATTGTAGGTCCCTTAATATATTGAAATTATGTTGACATTGTAGTTCCCTTAATAGAATTGATAATTATGGTATGATATTGTAGTTCTCTTAATAGAAGTTGATAATTAGGTAGGATTTGTAGTTTCCCCTAATATAATTGATACATTGTATGATTATTGTGGTGGTGGTTGGATTTCCGCAGAGCTGGAAGCATCAAGACAGTTTTCCCATGGTAGCCTGCTTCATTTTGTGGTCAGCGACCCGGTTTCGGCGTTCGCCCAGCTTCAGATGCTTTTTTCAGACAGTGTAACAACCAGACTGTGCACAGAGCAAATGAGTTTTACCCCTGACTCCAGTGTAAATGAATCATGAAAACATTGAGTCAGAGGTAAAACTAATTTGCTCTGTGCAATCTGTTTTGTCACACTGTCTGAAAAACGCATCCTGAAGATGGGCGAACGCCCGAAACCGGTCGATGACCACAAAATGAAGCAGGCTACCACGGGAAATGTCTCTGATGCTTTCCAGCTCTGCGGAACCAACCACCACACAACCTGGATTGATTACCCACCAGCTGGTCGGTATTATCTGGTTGGTTTTTAGTTAAGAGAAATTTCCTAAAAGCGACTGCAGCGTTTCTGGCATCCTTCAGAAAAACTTGTGATCTATGTTTAAAGTTACATATTCCTTAAAAGTTTTCAAAAATCAATTTTTTCCCTCAGGATTAGGATTAGGAGGATTAGCTCAGTGGTAGCGGGCTGGACTGGTGATTTTCTTTGAATACATAATTATCATTATTTTAATGCGAGGTCCCGGGTTCGAGTCCAGCAGTGTTGCCTTTAGATTTTCTCTTCGTAGGAACCTTACCTAGTCCAGTGATGGACAGTGTTGTCTGTAACGAGAGAACACTGTCCGGAGACCGGAAGTGCACTGAGAAGGCTCCGGGCGCCAATGATTCTAGATGTTGGCGCGCCTTAAATTAAAAAAAAGAAATTTCCCACTGGTTTCTCATAAAATGACTCCTAGAATTTTCTTCAAATTTCGTGCGTATATAAATCTAATACTATTAATTGAAATATACTTCTAGGGGAAATTAATTTTCGAGGGATTCAGAGGGAGTTGCCAGGTCAGACTCATTTCTAGGCCACATTTCGGAATTGTTAAAAATTGATGTAGGCGCTACCTAGAGATCCATAACGTACTTCCAAGATATGTCACTCTTATTTTCTATTTTATTTCGTTTGTTCTTCTCTATCTATGTGAAGTATCATTAATATTGTGAGGAATTAAACATGAGTGGAAATTACAATATTTAAGGAAATTTATCGATAATAAGATTTGCAATAAAAATAATTTGAGAGATTTACTTAGATTTATCAGAATATCTCAAAAACGAAAATTCGCAGAAAGCTGAAACATGGTATTTCACTTAGGTATTACCACCGCATCAGCGCCAACATTTCGAGCAAATATTATCAACCGTAAGTCCAAACGAATGTTTGTTTTTTTTAGTTTTTGTGATTTTCTCGACACTACTCCAACGGTTTTCTTTAAACTTCATGTACTATCTACACACATAAATATCTATCACGTTTATTTGTAACAATTTTCCGGGAAAATCGATTTTTTGGAAGGGTGCTGGGGGAACAGTAGCGTTACGTTATCCTCTAATGTGTCACATCGGTAAAATATATGGTTTTTCCGTCTACATAATGTTAATAAACAAAAGCATCGATAGAATTCCAAATTTGAAGAAACTTGGTTGACCGGAAGTACAATTTTACAGAATAGGGTTTTGAGTTTTTTGGAATTTTCTCGAAAACGATTTTAACAAATTTTTTTAAAGTTAAAAAGCTTGCTGCATATATAGAAACTTTGAACACTTTTATTGGAAAGATTTTTCACAAAAAATGGATTTTAGAGTTGGATGGAGTTTAAATTTAAATTTGCCCAACCTTTCTTGCTTTTGACATCGAGCGTTCCACATAAAGCCGTTCAGATGTACAGTAAAGTCCCATCGCCATTTTTATGGCCAGCCCAACTATACGTTGCAATTTTCTTGGAAAGTAATTTTCTTGATTACATTATAGTAATTCGAGAGTGAGAGAAAGTTGTATGAGTGTTTCAAAACTGTATTTTTTGTGTTAAGTTTGGCACTTATTAACGGGATTATAGAAACTGTTCTTATAAATATTACTTACTGGTGAGTATAAGTAGAAATTATGTGATGGCCTCATTTGGAATGGTCATCTTTTAAATGAAAATTGATCATAAGTTGAAATTGGTCAATAGCTGTGATCATTGGCGCCCGGAGGCCTCTCAGTGCACTGCCGGTCTCCGCACTGTTCTCTCTTTGCAGACAACACCGTCTATCACCAGACAGTGAGTTGTAGAGGCTCCTAGGAAGAGAAAATCTTGTTAATATTTCAAAAACAACGATTTTTTTATCCATAACTCTGTTTTTTCTGGAAGTTATATTGGCGACGATTCATAAATATCGAAACTTGATCGAAGAAAACACTATGCCAGAAACCACTCAGAGTACCTATTTCTGGTGTAGCAGAATATAAAAATATTCCATTTAATGTAAAAAAAAAAAAAAAATTCAAACAAAGATTATTGCTTTTGAAATAACCAGCATATGTGAAAAACAAGCGATGGAAGGGGTTAAAGAAGTATGGAAGTGAGATGGAGAGGGAACTGTAAGTAAAACACAGTGGGACGAGAGTAACGTATGTATGTATGTTTGTGTGTGTGTATATGGGTGTATGTATATATGTGGGTGGAAAACAATGCTTGGTGTCTGTCGGTCTGTGTGTGTACGCGTAGTTGAGGAAACTAAATTGACAAAGCGAAGAGAACTCTTGCTCCAGTCTCAACAAGTCTGCTAGTAGAAGATATTAAATTTAGCCCGGTCTTGTGTGGACGTTTCATATCTTACACACAGCCGTCTCACTCACTATTGCACTCTCTCAAGTTGTAGTAGATGTATTGCCTGCCAGTGTTTGTTTCCCTAGGGTACAAATGGTAAGGATCGCCAATCTTATTTCAATGTTCATAATGTAAAGTGGGTTCGATTCCCAATTTTCTTTGTTTACTTTTTTCCCCTCTTCAATTTAATATTGTTCAAGTTTAGTGATAACGGTAGTTTTTTTGCTTTATCAAATATTTTTACTTGCTTCTTATAGATTGAAGAGGAAGAATTGCAATCGTGACACATTTTGGAAAATGAGTTTTCACAGGAAATAGGTGACCTCTCTGAGGACTAAAAAAGATTTTTAAACGAAAAATTGCAAGAAACACAAACTTGATATTATTGGTTCCCTCCCCCACACAGGTTTCTGCTTTCATGATTTCCTTTAAACTCCCCATGCTAACTAAGCACATACAGGCCATTCACTTTCATTTGGAATATTTTGCCAGGAAAATGCTATCAGTGAAGTAGCTCTTCCGGTTCATGTTTTCTGACTGAAATGTTTATGTCCCAGGCGATCATGATCGAACTTCTTGCAGTTTTTTGTTATTGAATTATTTTATTTACAAACACACACAAAAATAGAGAGTGAAAGTGAGAGAGCGAGGGGGAGGGAGTGATAGATTTCCTTTTTCATGGTAAGGGGCCTCGCAACATATACTCCGGTGAATATCTAGCACAATCGCAGTACTTCCTCTTAAGCATCAGATTGAATTAGTACTTATGAATTATGGGGATGAACTTATACCTGAACAGTTTAATACGTAACAAATTTAGGATAGATAGAAAGTTAATTAAGTCCTTATTTATTAAGAGATAAATGAAAACTTTTTCTTCCAATTACGATTTTTTTTCATCACTTTTTTAAAAAGTTATGAATAGCTAAGTTCAACCTATTAACAACCGCATCAAGCCGTCACCACTGAGCCTTCAAGCGCACGTCAACTTTGTAGTACATCATCTGTCACGTCCAATACAACATATTGGCGAATAGGCTTCAACTTCGACGGCCAATCTCTCAAGGATGACTCTATCTAGAGGCTATCTCTAGCGGTAAAAGAAATTGAATAACCATCTGATGGAGTTAACAACCAGTCCCCGGGTAAACTTCCAAGAGTAAATATCAACTTCGACCTTGACAGGTTCAGTAATCTTGGCCACAATCAATCTAGTAGCGTTAGAACAAGCGACTCACGACTGCCAACTCTACATCAGCACGCTACCAACAACCATTACTCATCTCCCGGTCACTCTAGCCTCTATAATCTCTTCTCTCCTTAACCAGATATGTTTCAAATATAAATTGTGACTGTGTTAATTTTGTTTAGTTAGTTTGTTTTTCCTCATTTTTACAGTTCGCTAATTACCATCACTTCCTGCTACATTATATGAATATCTAGTTGAAGTGTAAAATACACAGAAATGTGATTTAGAGGAAAGCTTGTTTAAAATCAATTATCACAGGAAAATGATCCAAGTACTTATTGTATCCATTTAATAAACGTAATTAGTGAACTAAGTTTAAACAAAATTTACCCAATTACGGAATTATCGTGAAAATTTTAAACCAACTGAAAAATGTATTCAATAAAAATTTTACTTCTGGTTGAGGGATTTTCACCAAAATATTACTACTCTTTTCTTCTAATAGAATTTAAAATAAATACCACGTTTGAACCTCTATTAAGAGAAAGTATTGCTATCGTGTCAAATTTTTGAAATTTAGTTTTCCTTTGAAATACAGGTTATGAGGTCCCCTGAGTTCGAAAAAAACGTTTTTAGCGAAAGGTTTGTGTGTGTGTGTGTGTGTAGATATATATGTGGCTTTATGTGTGTTAACACAATATCTCAAAAACGAAATATCGCAGGAAGCTCAAACTTTGTATTCCGGATATGTAACTTATTACTACCGCATCTGGCATAAAAGTTTCGAGAAAATCCATCAACCGAAATGCGATGTCTGGAAGTTTTTCCAGTTTTTTTTTGGCAATTTTCTTGAAAACAGCTTTAACGAGTTTCTTTAAAATTCGTATATTGTCTACTCAGTAAAATGTATCACTTTCATTTGTAACATTTCCCAGGAGTATTGATGTTTTGGGGAGCTCTGAGGGAAAAGTTGCGTTGTGTTTTCATTTAAAGTACCACTCCAGTACGTATGGTTTTATATCTACATAATATTAACACACGATAGAAGCGCTGGAATTGCAAATTTAAAGAAATCAGTTAACCGGAAACATGACTTCACAGAATAGGTTTTTGATTTTTTTGGGGAATTTTTTCGAAAATGGATGGCTTTAACGAATTCCTTTGAACTTGGAATGCAAAATGCACAAATATAAACCGATCACTTTTATTGAAAAAAAAAAAAGTTTTTTTTTTAATTTAAGGCGCTGCAAAATCTATGGTCATTGGCGTCCGGAGCCTTCTCAGTGCACTGCTGGCCTCCGGACATGTGATTAGAGAGAGTAGAATTGTGAGCTGGCGGCCCTAGACCCGCAGGTACTCCAAACCAACGCAACTCTCACCTAGCACGGGGGCACTACTATCATCATTGCGAAACCTCGACCACCACGAAACCTTTCCTCAACTCGTGAGCCCGGAGACAGAACTCCGACGGGCGTCTCACGATCCCTCCGGACAGTGTTCTCTCGTTTCTGACAACACTGTCCATCACCGGTCGTGAGCTGTAGAAACTCTTAGGAAGAAAAAATGTCAGGGCAGCACAGCTGGACGTGAACCTGGGTCATCCGCGACTTATTGATTTTTAGATAGTTCTGCGGAATTGAGGGCGTTAAACTTCAAATGTTGCCTGCGGGTTTGGTTCAACCTTGTTGTTGCGCTCTTCTGGTCCTCAACATAAACACTTCTCTACCTGCCTGGTTTGGCAGGTCGATTGATACATGTTCTCTCACCATCGCTTATTTATTTGTGTTACGACAAGTGTGTGAAATTTGAAGTTTAACGAAAACTTGTCATGGTGCATATAATTATTATATAAGCAGGAGTAAGAGAAAATTGTGTGACTGTTTCACACCGGTTTCTTTTGTTTGTGTGAGTTTCGCAGTTTCCTTAAATAGACACAGAATTAACAAACAAATCTAGTGTGAAACACTCACACCACTTTCTCTTCTGCAGTTTACAAAGTTGTAATTGGCAAATTTTACAGTTAGTATATCGAATTTAATGAAATTCGTTGGTGTTTTTATGGAGAAAATCGCGAATACTGAAAAAAACTGTTCAGAAACCGCTTTACTAATTTTTTTTGAAACTTGGAATTCTTGCAATCTACTTATTTCTTACATAATTTTGTTTAGATGGTAGAATATTATAATCAACTAAAAGAGCACTTTAGAGAAAATCATAACCCTTGTGATGTTCACTTTAAAGGAAATCGTTGCCGCCGTTTTATTGAAATTAGTAGAAACTGAACAAAACTTTTTTCAGTAAAAAAGCACTTCCGATCATCCGATTTTCTTTAGACTCTGAATTTGAATACCACATTTAATTCTAATTAATATAATGTAGATGATAGAATTTGTGTAATAAACTGAAATAGCACTTTAGTGGACAACCTAATCCCACCCCTCCCCAAAAAGTGCCCTTAAATGAATTTTCTCAGAGAAATCTTTCAAATAAAGGTATAGATGTTTGTATGTGTAGTTGATATATAAGGTTGAAGAAAATCGTCGAAGCCATTTTTGAGAAAATTGCAAAAAAGTGAAAAAACTATTCAGTAAAGTGGTACTTCCGGTTGAGGAATTTGTCACATAGCTTACTGTCGGATACCATGGTGATACCTAAACGGGATATCAAGTTTGAACTTTTTGCGATTTTTCGTTTTTGAGCAACGTTGTTCACATACATACACACCCCATTTTTTAAAACCACTTTTTTGAACTCAGGGTGTCTCAAAACGTATTTCCGGTGAAAACCTTCTTTACAGAATTTGATACGCTTGAAATACGTCCACTTATAGTGTGAGAAATAGTTAGCGAAACTAATAATACCCTTTCAATTCCCCTTTACTTCTGTATAGAGCGTCCGATTAAAGTTGGAATAATGAATTTATGGGATGTACTTGCTCCGATCTCAGCTTAATACTATATATATAAGTAATAAACTCAATATAGTTAGAAAGTTTTGTTACGTCTTAACACACTCCTACTCCTCCAACATCTTGTAAGTTGTTTATATTTTGGTTGGTTTACAGTGATTTAAACTAAGTTCATATGAGAAGCTGATATTTTACTGCTTAAAAGGAAGAGTGGGGTCATGGTACGCCTTGTCATCTTGTTACGCCTTGTTTATATCATCTGCGGTTGTATTGTTATACCCTCTTTCTCTCTCTCTCTCTTTATGTATATATGTACATAAAATCAAAACATATTGTGACAATATGTCTTTCACTCTGCCACTCTTCGTTCTACACACACACACACACACACACGCACACACACACACACGCACACACACACACACCATACACACAGATTTAAGATCTCATTCACTCTGTAATGATGAACGTTGATGTCTGGTAAGGCATGGTAAACCACCTTTCAGGCATAAACTATAACCTCCCAGCGTAAACAGTAAAACATCACACTGTTGTATAATGCCAGCAAACTTGATCTCCCCACCACCAGCAATGTAACCGTGTCACCGCGTCTGTCCTTTGTACTCCCTTTCACCGGATCTCCATACCTACAAGCAGGTTTGTTGATCACTATAGTATGACAGGTACTTTAGTAGTGGTAACGTTTTGGTTTAAGATAATATATATATATGTGTGTGTGTATGCGTGTGTGTGTGTGTGTGTGTGTGTGTGTGTGTGTATGAGTATATATATGTAAGCTTTGCGGTGTATGGAGGTGGGTTTGTATGATGGAGGTTTATATAAAGCTCTGCAAGAGTGTTTCCGGTGAGATGTTTGCTAAGTACAGATAGTACTGGTTGCTGTTGAGGACGGACTTAATGCTGGGAGTATTGTAAACTCCAGATGGTGATGGGAAAGGAACTTTACTTGTTCTATATAACTACAATTCAGTTCCCCTTACAAAATGGAAAGGTAAAATCCTAGTATGTAGGCCGTAACAGTTGGCATACATGGAACAGGCGTGCTAACACTTAACTTGTCAATATCTCTCACTTTAGTTTCTAAATATAGCGATAGTATAGCGACATTCTAAAAAAAGAATTGGTGTGAAATACTCAAACGACTTCCTGTTCCGGCAGTCGTTACCATTGTAATTGACAAATTTTCTTTAAACTTGTAATTTCTCCAGAACGTTTAGTATTACATATAAATATAGGTGGTGGGGGTAAATATTAGCTGATTTTTAGGATTCAGGTTCTATAGATATCACTACAGATGACGAAAGCACTATTATATAAACCCCCGAAAACTTGAAACAGCAGTTTAGAATTAAGAGCAGGCCGAAGTCATCCAGGTACTTATAATACCACTGTCTCTTGCATGAAAGCTGCCGAAAATTATTTGGAAAAGCAATTTCCAGCGCGTGTGTGGTGGACTCACAGACACACAGACGTCACGTATACATTGAACTCACCGATACAAACATCCATCTAAGCGTCACAGAAGGTGTACCTCCCATCATAACTGCCTCAACATTAAACCGTAGGGAAGTAATGATGCGACTACTTACCGCTAGCAGAACCAAACAAGGGGTAGTAGCGTCGACCACCATAAAAGCGAGAAAAGCACAGTACTTCAACCTTCAAGAGGGCAACACTCTGCTAGCTTAGACTTCACGCTGCTGCGCTGTATTAGGCTGAAGCTCCTTTTTTCTTTTTTTCCTTCTCCTCTCTTGCTGAATGTAAAGTGCTTGCAGCATCGTAACAGCAGTGATTCATGAGTGTAGTTGAATTCTCTAACTCTCTTATACAATGGCGACCAGTGAAAGAATATTTCTATCTTATACTGCCTTATATCTATAGAAGCCTTATATCTAAAGGAAGGAAAGGACCCAAGTAACCCAGCAAGTTATCGCCCTATTTCTCTCACTATTTGTTTAAGTAAAGTCCTGGAGAGTATAGTCAATTTAAGACTACAGTATGTATTAGATTCGCGGCAACTGTTACGTCAATACCAAGCTGGATTCAGAAGAAATTATTCTACATTAGATCAATTAAGTGCCCTTGAAGATTATGTAATGAATAGTTTTCTAATGAGACAACATACATTGGCTGTCTTTTTTGATTTAGAAAAAGCATACGACATGACTTGGAGACATGGAATTTTGTTAAAATTACATGAATGGGGCATTAAAGGAAGACTTCCTAAATTTATCGAAAACTTTTTAATATTCCGAAAATTTCGCGTATGTATGGGAACGGACAAATCTGATCAATTTGCACAAGAAAATGGGATTCCTCAAGGGTCTGTTTTGAGCGTCACTCTTTTTATCATTATAGTCAATTACCTTGCAGATCGGATTCAAGCGCCGGTAATGAAATCCTTGTACGTTGACGATTTAGCAATTTACTTATCGGGAGATGATTTAAATGATGTTGGAGAAACTCTACAGAGAGCAATTGATGATCTCGCTGAGGAAACAGGAAAGTTAGGTTTCAAATTTTCCCATACTAAAACAGTATGTATGCATTTTTGTAGAATGAGAAGGCCACATACACCTCCTAGTCTGCAATTATATGGGCAACCAATTGGATACAGAGAATCAGTAAAATTTCTAGGATTGGTACTAGACTCTAAAATAAGATGGAATGCACATATAGAGTACACTGCAAAAAAGTGCAAGAGGGCATTAAATCTATTAGGAATCATTGGAAATTATAACTGAGGCGCAGAACGGGAAATAATGATTCGTATATTTAAAATGCTTGTCTTGGCAAAAATTGAATATGGTGCAGCGGTGTACAACTCAGCCCGGAAATATCGTTTGTCTCAACTGGATAGACTATACAGGGTATACGAATAGCGACGGGTGCGTATAAAACAAGTCCCCTTCCTAGCCTTTATGTGGAATCTGGAATCATGCCCCCAGAATTAAGAAGGGAGGCACTTACACTGACATATGCTGTTGGGAAATGGAGTAATAGTAATCATTTTATTTATCCTGTTCTTTTTGAAAACCCTCATCTTTCGGTATACAATCGGCTGAGAACTCGTACCCGTCCTGTAGGGATAAGAGCGAGAGAATTGTTACATGAAGAAGGAATTGAACTGGCACCAACTCTGAACATTGAACCCTGTCGTATACCACCTTGGATCCTTGCCAAAGCTCAAATTTGCCTCGATCTTGCAATATTCGTAAAGAAAGAAGTACCGGCAGTCGAGTATAAGAAGAGATTTTTAGAGGCAATGTACAGGTATAATGGCTATATAATTTTTTATACGGATGGCTCGAAGACACAAGAAGGGGTGGGAAGTGCTATATATGTAGAAGGAATAACGAAAGTATGGACACTTCCCTTTCACGCTACAGTTTATACTGCTGAACTTTTTGCAATTTATCAGGCATTACTCTATGCGAAGGAAGGAACGGAAGTTAATCTAGTAATATGTTCGGACTCGGAAAGTTCCTTGAGGAGTATTGAAAATAAATTTTCAAATGATCCCTTAGTCCATATGATCTATGAGCAGCTAAGAGAATTGCATAGACGAGGAAGAATTGTAGTATTTCTTTGGATTCCAAGTCACGTTGGGATTGAAGGGAACGAGAAGGCAGACGAAGCAGTGAGAGCCGCTGCTTCACAAAGACCGGATCTGAATATACGAATCCGACCAGAGGACCTGAAATGTTTCGTAAAGAAAGTTATGAATGAAAAATGGCAAAAGAATTGGGAAACTACAGAAGCCAAATTAAAGGCAGTGTTGCCTACAGTAGGAAGAAGGAAAACTGAGGCCTTAACAAGAAGAGAAGGGATGATATTGACGAGGTTGAGAATAGGCCACACTCGTCTCACACACTCTTATTTATTGCAAGGGGAAAATCAAAAACAGTGCCCAAGATGTCAATCACGCCTCACAGTGAAACATATTCTTGAGGAATGCCCCCGGCTGCAGGGCTACCGAGATACAGTAGGTTTGCCTAATAACATGGTAGATTTGTTAGGACCAGGAGTAAAATATAAATATCAACTGTTTAATTATTTAAAATCTTTAGATATTTACTTTAACATTTAGTTTTTGGTTTGTATATTGTTATATATTGTTTTTATTGTTATATATATTGTATATATATTGTCTTTTATTTAGATGTAAGAGGAACGGGGTGCGAAGAATATAGAGTATTCCACCCCAATGGTGGTAGCTATGCATAAATGTGTGTAAATGGTGTTTATTGTGGGATGAATGTATTTATGGAATGAGTGTATTTATTTGTGTGATTCTCGTATGATAGAAATGTGTGGTTGTGTGGTTGAATGCCAAAGGCACTATGTGAGGGCGCTAATGACCCTGCCAGTTGATGCGCCAAAAAAAAAAAAAAAAAAAATCTATAGAAGAACGTGCACTAATCTTAAATAATGCTTTTATATATTAATAATAATGTACTAATAAGAAATTGAAACATTTTACTGCTCTTGCTGCTGCTATTTTGGATGCTGTCAAATTTTCGTAATTGAGTTTTTACCGGAAATACAATTTTGAGGCTCACAGGATGCGGAAATCATGTTTTAAGCGAATGGTGTGTGTGTGTGTGTGTGTGTGTGTGTGTGTGTGTGAAAGCAAAACATCTCAAAAACGAATAATCGCTTGATGGAAGCGCTGCCTGCCGGCTCATAATGCACGTCAGACAGATAAAAACATGCTTTTGGCCAAGTGGATGGTTAGTAAAAATTCCAAGTTTGACAAAAATGTGCCATCTGAATGTTTAATAATTGCAGTGAAAGAAAGTCGTTTATACATTGAATACGAGATTTCTTTTTTGTAGTTGGGGCCTGAAAATAATTTACCCATGAAAAATTAATTTTCAAAATTTGGCAGCAGTTCCATCATTTAGAGAGAGCGCAAGATCATCAAGTGTGAAATTTATTTTAGGAATGACAGAAACATCATGATAGTAACTTTACTAAAAGTAGTAACAAAAAATAACTCAAATAAAAGAATGTATTACAAGTAATCACAAACTGGAAGAAAGAAAATTTTTGCAAATTCCTCTTTCCTTCGGTTCATCATGATTATTATCAGATGAAAATTGCTGATCCTTTGTGCCGCCATTTTCCAACAGCGTTCGCTCCTTCGTGATTACTTGTAGACCCCCTTCTCGGCAATCTCCTTATTTGAATATGAAAGAAAATATGACCCACTTCTCAACCAACGGCGGTGGTCCTAATTTCCGTTTTTTATCGTAAGTCTGATTTCTTTAATTCGTACTTGTTCTATATTTTTTTGATAAGTTCTGAAATTTTCTTTAAAATAAAATCTTATGACAATCTGTTCTTTATCCGTCAAGGTGTGTGGTTCCAACATACTTTTCTTTACAATTTAATATCCTTGAGAATTTAAATCCAAGTGATTTTCGATTTATAAAGCGAATTGTCACTTGCGATGAAAAGTGAGTTTACTTTAACAACCCAAACACGCAAAATCAGTGGGTTATGCCTGGCCAGTCTGCTACTCCTGTACCTCGAAGGAAAAGGTTTGCGAAAAAGATAATGCTCTGCGCATGGTAGAACTTTGCAGGAGTGGTGAATTTCGAGTTGGTCCTCAATGGGCGAGCTATCACATCTATTCAGCACTATTGGATAGGGTCCATGCTGTTCTAGCCGAAAAGTAACTTCTCTTTAGTCAACAGAAAGAAGTTATTCTGCAGCAAGATAACGCAAGACCACACAGCGGCAGACTGTCTCAAATATTAATTAGTGGTGTTTGAAATTCTTCTGCTTATGGCCCAGACTTCGCTCCTTTGGACTACCACTTATTCCGATCCATGGCCCCTTTTTTGTGGGTCAAAAATTGAGGAGGTGAAGGCAGTTGTATTGAATTCTTTGCTTCCAAAGAACCTTCTTGGTACCAAAGAGCAATTGAATAACTTGTACAAAAATGGGTTGAAGTGATTAATAACAATGAATTACCTTTGAAGAATAAACTGGTAAATCTTAGTTATTAATACTCATTAAAGCAAAACAGCCAAAAACGCAAAGACTTTGGTACAACCCAGTAGTAGAGGGCTCCTTACCACCTACAGCGGCCCAGCCTCCCGGGAAGCTGCCGCTGCACGCCAGTGGTACCAGATATTTCTCAGAGATCTTAGTCTGGTAGAGGTCTGTAGGGTGACTAGTTTCATATGGTATCAGTGGAATGGCCGATAGACTTTTCTTTTGCCGCAGTGTATTGTACCCCAAAATAATAACAATGAAAAAATAAGTTTGATATGCTTTTGTATTCTTCTTTTGCAGCAGACGTATATAAAACTTGAGAAGTATTTTGTTATAGTTCCCTTATCTATCTAAAGCAAATGTGAGTGCTTTAATGCAATATTTTCTGTTTGTTTATATCAACAAATTAAATTTGTAAAGTTCAGATGGGCAAAGTATTTGTTTGGTACATTTATTTAGGAAAATAGTAAAATAAAGGTATGTTTAACATAGTATAAAGGTTGGGGGGGCAAATGTTGCACTGCCTTTGTGTTCGTACTTCCAATCGTTTTAACGTCTATTTACGGCCGCTCCAATTTCCTATGTGCCTCTCAGCCCACACTCACTGGCATACCCTTCACATTGATTCAGTCCCGTCCGGAAAAACCACCTTTAACTCTCCCTCCCTCTCAGTCTCTCCCGTCCTTCGAAATTCCCCACCCAAACTTCTCTCCGCAGATTTCCAAATACCATATACCCTAGATTTTTCTTCTTCTTTTTTTTTCACCGGCCTAATCCCAGCTTACAATCATTGTACATCTCTTTTCCAATTCATCTCATCCCCACCAGATTTTCCAACGGAATGTTTTATTCACAATAAATCTCGAGTTCTCTCTCTCACCTTCTCCTTTACCAACATTAGCTAAATGCTTTGCTGGCTGGAGATTTACTCTATGGAGCCCATGAGAAGAGAAAAGAGTAAGAGAGACGTCTAAATAATTTTACTATATATATATACATATATATTGTTAACAGGCGATATAGAAAAGAACCAAAAAAAAAAAGAAAAGGAAAAAAGCCACAGTTAGTCAGCGAGAAAGGAAGCAGGAAAAGGAAGCGTTCTGGGAATGTTTCGGCGAACCCAGGATAGTGAGAAATGGCCGCCGGGGCCTCAGTTAGAGTTTTTTTAACAAAACCTCTTTACCGCCAATGGTAGCTTTGCCTTGAAAGAGAGAGTACGCCTAGGCGCTTTTACTTGAAAACAATATGGATGACTAACTTTGGTTTTTCTGGGACCATGTTTCTCCAGTGATAGCGGGAACAACACGACTAATACAAATCGCCGCCCGTGCAATCCATCTCCAAGAGTGTTGAGTTTTTTTCAGGTCGAAGGTCATTAACGGCTCTGGGCTAGTGTTCAGAGATGCCGATCCACTGGTGGGAGGGGCACATCCAATTTATTTTCTATATATATTACATCGGCCAGCGTTTCATGTATTTTTTTGAATATTTTTTAACAACTCCTCTCTACATTTTCTTCTGGATTGTGTGTCATTGTTAAATGATGAAAAAATAACGTTTAAAAATAGAATATCACAAAACTAAATTTAACTATTTCTTTAGATAGAACATCTCGTCTGAAACACCCAGTCAACTTTCATTTAGTGCAAGTATCACAACTTTTATTAACAAATTTTCTTAAAATCGGCAATTTTTATAAAAACTTGAAATTTGTAATTGTCAGCATAAAAGTCTTAGCATAATTTTCTCTCAACTTAAAAAATAAATCGTAAATATAAATTGTGAGTAGAGGGTGTGTGTGATCATGTGTTCACTCACACTTCCATATGCACTCTTCAGACAACTTACAACAGCCAACACTATCATTTTACATTCATCGCGCTACCAACAATCAGTACTCTTCACTCGGTTACTATACCCTCCATACAAAACTTCCCGCGGTTACTCTTCTCTCCTCAAAAGTACGCAAAACATAAAGTATGTTCAATATATAGAATAGTGTTTGAGTGCAAGTAGTCAGTTTGTGTTTTGATTATTGAAAGTAGATACGTTATATATTTTATCAATTTCTTTTTGTCCCACTAGTATGTAGGTCAAAATAAAAAATGGCGACGGATTTTTTATTTCCGCCTAATTCTCTTTTGCCTATTTTTCAACAATGGAATGAAATTCTGAGTTATTTCTTTATAGCTCACATCAAATATATTATAAAACTGTTAATATTATAGTAGAAAGGACTTGATTTTTGGGATTTCTTTTATAAACGATTTTTATTGCACAATTTGATAATTTATAAAACACCTACGTATGGAAAATTAGTAAAAAAATTCTAAACTTGATTTTTCATAGAAATAAGCAGCTATAAATAAATAACCACTCACTATGTAGAAGTGAAGGTGTCAAAGGTGGGAGTGTAATTTAGTCCAATCAGAGAATTTAGAATTATTATGTTGACCACACCCACATTTGACACTGTCACTTCCACACTATGATTGGCTAATTATTTATAGCTTCAGAGACATTTTCCGTGGTAGCCTGCTTCATTTTGTGGTCATCGACCGGTTTCGGGCGTTCGCCCATCTTCAGGATGCGTTTTCAGACAGTGTGACAACACAGACTCGCACAGAGACTTAGTTTCACACTAAGTCAGAAACAGAGTGTGAAACTAAGTCTCTGTACGAGTCTGTGTTGGCACACTGTCTCAAAAGACGCATCCTGAAGATGGGCGAACGCCCGAAACCGGTCGATGACCACAAAATGAAGCAGGCTACCACGGAAAATGTCTCTGATGCTTTCCAGCTCTGCGGAACCAACCACCACAACAATTATTTATAGCTAATTATTGCTATGAAAAACCTAGTTTAGAATTTTTCTACTAATTTTTCCTCCGTAGGTATTTTATAAATTATCAAATTATGCTATAAAAAATGCAAAAATCAAGTTATTTCTCACATACTATTTACTTTTTTATATATTGCCAAAATTTCTGATTTTTCATTATTTTCCGTACACTTGATATATGAACTAAATATATAAAGAGCTACAAGTTTTGTGAAGGGCCCTATGCACTCTCAGTTTTATTGCGCAGTTTTACACGTGTGACATCATGTCTGAACGATAAACTGTGGTAACTGTGCAGTTTAGGAGATAATCACGCAGTTATCAGGCCTGAGCTATGGGACCCTTTTTGGCAACGTTAAACTGCACAGTTGAACTGAGGTAAACACGCGGTTTTCTCAGTTCTTATTCTTTCATGATGGCACCTATTGCTAAAAAAGACGCTTTGTTGACATTCATTGTTCATTGGGAACCTTGCACACCCTGAACTATGGGATATTGAAACTCCACATTATAGCAATAGGAATAAAAAAGCTGCAGCTTACAAGTTATTAATCGAACAGTTAATACCTATCGAATCCAACGCGATCACGTGACACTGTTGTGAAAAAGATTGAACACCACCGATCTGCGTTCCGTAAGGAGCTGAAAAAAGTTGAAGATTCAAAAAATGAGGAAATTCTCATAGAAAAATTTCTGAGTCAAAACTTCTCCCTGTAGCTAAAATCCGCAATGTAGCTATGAGCCTTACTTCAGGTGATTTAACTTCTCCAAGCGTGTGTCCTTCTTCTTAATAAGAGGTCCAACTATGTTTAGCAACTATTGAAATGTGCTATCGTCCATTCTCAAATAATTTTTGCAATCAACTTGTGAAGTTCGTTGAGTTCACTAAGTAAATTGTATTCGGTTGATAAAACGCTTCTCAGAACAAACCATTCCTTACTCCATAGTTCATATTTCTTTCTTTTTAATTGTTCACATTCCAATGAGGCTGATATAACCAACAAATAGTTGCCTTTCTTTTGACACTCATAGTTTTCTGAACGTTGAAAGACACTAAAAAAAGCAACAAAAACCGTAGGAGAAAACAAAAATCCTCAAACTGAGGAAACTGGTATACAAACTGACGTTCTACCCCACTCTATCAGTTTAGTTAATCGTTCAGTTTTTTTGCCAGTTATTAGTGCAGTTAGACTGCGCAGTAAAACTGAGAGCTTATAGGGCCCTTAACATTCTCAGAGAAAATTCATTTAGGGGGAGTCTTGTGGGAGGGCTGGGGTTATATTTTCCTTTAATTAAAGTGCTATTTTAGTTTAATACAGTTCTATTATTATAATAATATTAATCAGAATTAAATATGTTGACAAATTTTCGTGTTAAAAGAAAATCGGTTGACCGGAAGTGCGTTCTAACTGAATAGTTTTTCCAGTTTTTTGGGATTAAAATAACGACAGATTTCATTCAACGTTATACACTAACTATGAGTATAGAGATCTATCGCTTGAGTTAAAAACATTTTTGGGAAAAGGTGTGGTTGGTTATCCTTTCTCCTCAAAATAGTAATTTTATTAATTTAGATTCTCCCATTGATATTAAAATTGAAGATAAGTAAACATTTATTCATAATTGGGAGTCTGAAAAAAATATTCAGAATATTTAAAAGCCGATGATCTTGAGCTACAGCGCGTTAGCGAATACAGCCCATTTTATATACAAATTGTAGAGGCCACCAGCACCACAGAATATTACTACTGCAACACCAATTTAACATTCACCATAATCAAAATTTTCTCCCAATTAAGACTATCTAGTAAATATCAAATTAAAATTACTTATAAAAATTTAGTTTATATAATTAAGCCAAAAGAGATATGTACTATTTGTAATATGAATGTTTTAGAAGATCTCTACCACATTACTGTTAAATGCCCTATATACTGTGCTCTCAGAAACCACTATATACCTTATGTAAATGATACAACAGCCGATACATTCCCTTCATTATTTGCTAACAATGACTATCACAAGATAAAAAACTTAATATTCTATTTAATCGCCTGTCTGAAATTGAGATCATTCATAATTAACGAGTAACTATACGATAACCTACTCTTAAACATGAGAAAATATAAGTTATAGAAATTTACGATTCATCAAAATAAATCTGGATTAAATCTAAAAGTAAAACTTGGTTTAAATTATTTAACTATTAAGTTAAGACTAGGAGGCAAGATGTTTATTCATTTTCTATTATTTTGTTTAAGTTTCAATTTATCTTAATTTATTTATTTATTTACCTATTGTACTTTGAAGTTACGAACATAAATTCTTTTTTTTCGCCTAATGTAATCTCTAATGGTTTGTTTGTATTATTATATTTATTATTTTGATGTTGTATACATTATATTATAGTAAATTGTTCAGAACCAACTCTATTTGTATGGGGGGGGGGTTCTCCCCGATGGCAAATAAATAAATTATTATTATTATTATTATAATTAGGAGTTTGAAACAAATTTGTTAAATATAATTCTGTAGACTGGAGTAAGTGAAAGTAATGTGAGTGTTTCACGCGAGATTTTTTTTTTTTAAAATAAGTTGAGTTTTTAATTTTTCAGATTTGTTCATAACAGGTTCTGATCAGTTTCAGACTTTCATCCATTTTCAGATTTTGGTTTAACTTGTATGTTTATTAGATCCAACCAGTTATTAGATACACTCCGGATTATGTAGTGTATAATGGAAGTTGTGTACAATGGAAATCAAGGTCGGCTAGATACACTCTTGTTTAAGTGAACTCTGAAGATGTTTGAAGATTTGAAACCGGTCAGAAGCAAGAAATAGTAGCTTGCTTTGATGGATACAGTCACAGTTTTTACTTTTTATAGAGTGGAAGTAAGAAATAAATGTTACCATGTTATAATATAGCAGTATCATGGAGTAAAAGCAATATTTATTTGCTAGCGCTATGTTTGGTAGGTTTTGTAGTTAAGTATAAGATGTGGGTTTTATATATATATAGTGTGCGTGTGTATGTATGTGTATGGCGGGTTGCATATAGACAGTCCCACAGTAGTACAATTCTACTTGGCTACTACAAGTTCGCTTCACTCTCTCTCTGTCCGTGTGGTATGTGTTTGCTACTTCCACATATATACCACACGTACATCACCAATAAAAATAAATAACTGAGTCCAATACTTGGAGCTGGAGACCCTGGGTTCTCCTTTAACGCAGTCCAACTAGCTCAACAGCCGGCGACCAAAACCCATCGAAAACAGATTCGCTGTTTCCCACTTCCATTTCTTTCTCTCCCTCCCTCTCTCTCTCTCTGTTTACCTTTTTCTAGCCTGCCAGTGTACCCACAACACACACACACACACCTGACACACACACAACTAGCCTCCAGTTTTGCTCTTTTGGAAGGTTGCTTTTTCTCTTCTATTGCTTGCTCTCTCCTCTAGCCCTGTCTCTCTCAGTCACTTTCTCTCTTCCAGTTTTCCTCCTTCACAGACCAGGTTTTTCTCCCAGCTTTCTCGCTGTCTCTCCCTCCCCACCCTATTAGTAGTACCACTTCTTCAATGGTTACTTTTGAAAAATATAGAGCAGTTTGTCAAGTCTCAATATTATTTGGGGGCGGCAGTCTTCGGTTGAAAAGAATATAACTTAGTTATTTACTAACACTAAAAGAAATGTGGTATGTAAACACTCAGCCGAATTTCTCTAACTCTGATCTCCTACAACTAAATAGCAAATTTCCTTCTAACTGGTAGATGTTTACTAAATCTACAATTATTCGTAAGGTGGCAGAAAAGTAGTAGATATTGAAATAGCACTTAAGAAATAAGTCTAAAAATCACTACTCCCGCCTTTTTCAAACCTCTTTCAAAATCTATTTCTTTGGGAGGAATATGTTACATAAAACAATGAAATTTATATGTAAAAAAATCTATTGTGCTAGAAAATTCTTCGATAAAATCGCCAGGAACTGCGAAAAAAAACAATTAGTAAAGAGACCCCACCAGTTACTTGAAGATTTGAGAATGTGTCTGGCCTTACAGAATAACTAGAGATTCATTTTTGCTGCTATTTTCGTCTTTATAGTGGGGGTGTATGGAAAAAAATTACCATTTATCAATAAAAAAATAATTTTTTTTATTACCTTTTATGAAATTTGTTTTAATGTTCAAAATATAGGTCACTGTGATGCATGTTGTAAGGTTTACATAATGTAAACCATCTTTGCTGATGCCATTTCTTGGGTTTGGAATCAAATAACGCGTGCAGTTTAGTTTTAACTAATATGAAGTAAGCAAAGAAAGTGTATCATGGACGAAAAAAATGGTAGTCGATGGAGCTATGTCTGGGCAGTAGGGTGGGTGTAAAAGTAGTTCAAGGCCATCATGTGCTTCAATTTTTCCTTTTCTGAATGGAGTTGTGGGCCGGGCGTTACCTTACTGGAGCAAAACTTGTTTGCAATTGACCAAAGTTGGATAACGTTGGGCCATTTTTCGGTACATTCTATGTAGTTGTTGACAACAAAGTTTGAAATTCATTAGTCAAGTCCATTTATCAAGTCCATCGGGAACGAATTTGTGATGAATTACTCCTTCATAGTTCGAGAAAACGCACAACATCGACTTTTTCCCGATGGGCCTCTTGCTCCAACCGGAAATGCCGTTTGACCACGATCCAACCATTGAACCCCTGTCTCAAGATTTCGGCAGTAAATCCACTTTTCATCACATGTCACTATTCTTTTGTATATGCTCATGTGAAATGGACTTTTTAAGAGAAGTTGGCAAATAACCATTCTCCTGGCAGCCTATTGAGGTGTAAGTCCATCTCGGCACTATCCTACATCTCCTTTTTACCTTTTTCATAGTAAGGAGATGGCGGCTGACGGTGTCATTAGAATCTGCCAATTCTGCAGCAAATGCACGAATACTTGAAGTTGGATTTGACTCGACAGCTTCCCCTAAAGCGTCATCACTGGCCGCCCTAAATCTGTCTTTTATTCTAAGATCGTACCTCCACTGTTAAATGTTTGCAACCAATGCTGGAAAGTACGCTGATTAAGGATATATTCCCATTTGATTTCACATTAAATGTACAAATCATTATTGCTTAAATTTGTTTTGAGCGTAGTCGCGGACCCTTGCGAGTAATTTGTAACGTCGAGAAACATTCTGTCCTTTAAGTCTAGTATGAAGGTGTAATGTTAACCAGCCTGGCCATGCAAGTGAGGTAACGTAATTTTCCACTGTACGAAGATTTGATTCATTAAGCTAAATAATAGGATTAGGAAATATTTCGATTAGGTGGCATTAGTTGTAATTCGCCAATAATTCTAAATAAGATTCAAACATCACTTACTTTTTCCAAGGAGATGGATGATTTCTAATAAAAACGCAAGAATACCCCCACGGTCATTTAAAAGAATTTTTTGGGGAGATTATCCACCGGGAAGATTATTCCCACAAAACTTGCCGTTGTCAAGAGAGTTCGGTGTCTTGAGCGTATTGGAAAGTGGGGATGTAAGAATTGTGCTCCGATGTGGACTCTGGTAGCTTGCTGATAGTCTCTCGAACACAATGAGGTCCGGCGAAGCCACATTGAGGCCGCCCATCAAAGAAAAAAGAGGAACGAGAAACAAATAGTCAGATAAGATCATGTGAATTACACTGCGTGAAGATTAGTAATGAACACACAAAAAACAAAGGAAAACGAATGATATGTAAAGTTGTGAAGCGAAAATACGAGAAGGGATGAACCAAGATATAATAGATTGCTTTTACACCTATCAAAAACAAATATCTGCACAGTATATTTATTAAATAGTTTTTTTGCCACAAAGCTTCAATATTCTAATATGAATTTCTCTATCGCCCGCACCCCAGAATAAATATATTCCTGTTCAATATAATATGGTTTATGCAGAATCTTACTGAACGGTTAAACAGTTTGTGTTGTTGGGCATAGCGTTCTGGATGAAGTAGAAGCACATTAAATTCTAAACCTTTGGTATGCGATCTGGCTAAGAACGGGTTCGAGGAAGGCTGCAAGCAATAAGCGAGGGGCGGCGGAACAATCCCATGGTTGAATATATTTCCGACAAATATTCCTTATCTATCTGTATTTGACATAAGCACAACAAACTGCCCGAAAGATTTCTCTTCCCAGGCGTGTTCACTTTATTTCTTTATATGAATTCTATAATTCAGATGCGGCGGCAAGAAATAGAAGAAGAAGCAATCCTAACCTAATCCGTGTTCAACTTTAAATATTTGTCTTAGGGTTCGAAGGGCACGATACGTTTTAAGCATTATATAATATATGGACTCTGATAGTAGCTAATTTTTATTATTGATAAAATATAATTAATTTTTATCTATTCATCACCTTAGCAACGTAAAAGATCAGCTGATTAAAGCTGTTTCAGGCTGAGCAATCGTAGGGGATTTTATCTTTGCAGATTTGCAAGTGTTTGGAATAGTAGAAATTTTAAAAGCTTTCTGTGGAAAACAATACCTTGTTACATTGAGTAAATATTTCCTAAGGAGCGATGCCTTTAAAGAGGAGTTATTCTTCTTCAGCTATTTTTACCTAGCTACAGCCTTGTGATGGCCTGCCAATAATAACAGAACACACGGTTCCAGTAAGCGGCATATTACCAAGCGAGCTGATTCTCAATGACTTCAAAACAGTTGAGTTATGGAGTGGCAATGGTGGGGATTGCCCTGATTATACATCCAGATGCTCAAGAAGATGACAGGTTCACAGAGTAGAACCTGAGATGGGTATATAAGAAGGAAATTTTGGTGAAGCGTTTCAACAAGGCTAGTCACACCGATCTTCAGCATATAGTACATCAACCATTTCTCACCTATTTCAAACAATCACACAACTCCGATGAATGTATTGTGGTTCGTTTGTAACACTACATTCAGTGCCCACGCTCAGAAAGAGAAGGGGTGGGTCCCAAATGAATATAAAAAAATAATTGCACTAAATAAATCCAATAATAAATAATAATAACAATAATGATAAATAATATAATAACAGTTGGGCGCCACGTCACTTGGGGGAAGGGGTCTGGTGGGGAAAGTGACGGAAGCCCCACAGGAACCAAGGTCTTATGAAAGGAATGTTAATTACTTAAATAATATTAATTAATAATAACCTTAGGGTTATTAAACAATTTAAATTAAAATAAGTAAACGGAGGCGTTCATAAACCCAAAATAAAAAGAAATCTTATACACCAGAAAATAATTTAAAAAATGTCAGTCACAGCGTGGATTGAACCTGTGTTAATCGGTTCGTAGACAACTGTCTTAGTCCCCTTAGCTAACGGCCTGACTACCAAGTGAACTTTCTCCGTACTATTAGGGCCCCCTCCTCACCAGAAATACGTAAAGATGAATGAATCGTTTTCTTCTTTTTTTTTTGTTATTTCACTTCTTTCTCAAAATCTGCCAACAATATGGGCGAACAAATAAGGAAAAAGAAAACTCTTACCTTGCAATCACGTAGAGGTGGAATAAAATGCTTAGACAAAAAATTATAATTTTCCTTCTCAGATTCTACTCTCTTCGGGCCTTTTATTTCTTTTTCCAGCACCGGAAAAGGGGCTACCGTATATTAAAAACACAACTTGCCTAAAAAAATATAAATATATTTTATAAAAATATTTCATCAAAATATAAATACAACTCAAACAGAAAAAAAAACAAAAAACAATCTTCTTCAAACCTAATAAACAGAGAAAAAAGAAACAAAAAAAATACTAAGATAACTAAATAAATTCTCCTCTATACAATAAACTCAAAATGATTCTCATAGATACTAAACAAATTATAATAGATAATCTACGCACCTATTTAAAATACTACTTCCTATATTAAACCTCACCCCCTTTTTCTCTTTTTTTCTTTTGTTAAAAGAGAGTAATATATATGGTATGAAATACAAAAGAAAATAGTTCACTTAACTGACGGGTGCACCTTTTTTTTTTTCCTTTTATTCGTTGTTGTATGCGGAGGCGGTGTTCTTCGTTGTAGCTCTACTCCAAAAATCGTCTGACTGCTCAATCCCCTTCCAGGCGAATGTCCGCTGCTCCCAGGCTGGCGGACAGGCAGACAAGAAGTTTCCAAATTGGAACAAAAAAATCCGGTTAAAACCATAAAGAGTTGGAGCTTTAATTCTCTCCACAGCCGGCTGGCTACTGCTGTCCGTGGCAGGCTCACTTCCAAACGCGCCACGCGCGTCACTCTATTGTCCACAATTGTTTATCTCTCTAACAATTTCTTATTAGTATTATTATTATTATTATGTTCGATTATGCTCAAACATTTGTTATTTTCTTACTATTACTCTCTTTACGTATAACTATATTCCACTTCCTTTTCTATTTCTACGCAAATCTAACTTTCCGATACATTCATCTTCCGCCTTTTCCTTACAAATTTTCCCCATTAAACATTAAAAAAAATAAAATTAAATGCTGAGTTGGCCGCGTACTGTAACACGTTTTCTAAATTAGAACAAACTATACAACCCTGCAGCCCATATAAGGCTCATCATGGTATACAACTGTTACCTCATAAACGAAGGCGTGTAGGTTTCTCTTTCCTTCGCAGTAGGACACTCAGTAGACCTAGGCGCTCAAGAGACACCTGCACTGCGTCTCCTCCTACTAAGCCCAAAAGAAAATTTGTCTATTTGCCTACGGGACCAATCTTGACTTATGAGACCAACTTTGTTCTGATGATTCTGTGGTCCTGCTCTAAAAGATATCTCGAGAAGACAGGCGAATGACCCCAAGTATAGAGCCCTACCTGCCTTTCCCCCTGCAAACTATTCTACAAGTCACCTAAGTTTTGAACGCCATGTTCAAATTTATACAAGTCACCTATGCCATGTTTTCTTTCGCGTACCCCTAATCAATGTCAGCATCAGAGATTTTTTTTGCAATCAGCGAGCTCGATATTGCGCCCAAATCTTCCTGTACCAGTCGCGAACTGAACTCGTATCCATCAAGCATTTTGAATGCTTCCTGACTATCCAAGAAATTTATGATTTTGAGATTTCGAATTGTCTATCGCAACATCTTAACATCACAAAAGTATCTCTGACTGAAGGGCTGAACGTTACGAAGACGTGTTAAAGTATGTAGTATAGAGTTTAAGGTTTGTTGTTTATTCCACCACTAAATATTACTGCTATTTTGGGGTCTGAAGTATATTTAATGACTATATCGTTGCGTTATTGTTTGGCTGAACTAAGGAAAGAGAAAAATTTTATCTAGATTTCTTAAAATTAACTAATTTAAAAAAAAAAAAAATTACTTTCAGATTTCCACGGCGATTTTCATGAAAACCACGAGTCTTTGGATTGAGACCGCGTTTTGTTATAAACCATCATTTCGCCCATACTACAATAGGCTTCTTCAGAGTAGTGCCACTTCTAAAGCTGAAACAGCTGTTTCAGTATTGTTGGAGTTTTGTTTCAGTTTTAAAGGTGGCACTACCCTAAAGAAGTGTGTTGTTATATCGGCAAAACGACGGTCTCAACCCGAAGATTGAAGTGTTTTGCAAGCACGAATCGAAAATATTAATTAGGAAAAAAACAGTCACTCCAATAAAGAAATAATACAGCAAAAATTATAAAACGAAAAACTAAGGTTGAAAAGGGATTGTTTGTATCGAATTATTGCTCCTGACATTTTGCGACCGCATATGAGGAGTGAGACAAAGCAGATTCCACAGCTACAGAATAATAACGTCAAGTCAAAGAAAAAAAAGGGGGTTTTAAAAATTATTTATTTTAAAGAGATAGAGAGAGAGAGAGAGAGAGAGTGAGTGAGACAAATAATCAGTGGTAGAATATTATAAAAATAGATGGATGTTCCTTGGTAGTATTATTATTATAAAAGGCAGACATTTTTCTCATTTTTTTTTTTCATTTTTTAACGTTCGAGGGAAAATTCTACACTTGAATAAATATGATGGTATATTGTATCTGAAAAAAAAACAATAACCGAACACTGTATTATTCAATCTAAGAACATATGAGATTTTTCCTTTTTTGCATGCTGTTTTCTCTCCCTTCTTCCACTTGTACATCTTTATGCGCGAATATTTGGCGTATTATAATAAAAGATTTGTTTGCCAAGGATGTAATCATAGTGTGGGGATAGAGAATAAAACAAAAGAAGAGCGGGGAGGAAATAAAATTGAATAAAAAATGCGGCCCCCTCCACAGTGATGTTATGAGTATTATCAGTCATGATTGTAACAATATTTCAGATAGTGGCAGAGATATTATTTGTAGTTGTTCGTCTCTCTCATGGACGGAGCGTCGCAACTGTATTTCATTTTCGTACCGCACTTCTCTTTATTATTGAACAATCCTTTTCGCTTCATTTACTTTCCTTTAATATCCCAGTATTAATATTGCTGGATTCTTAAATCAATAGTAATATCGAACAATTGTTTTATTCCTTGAATTCATTTACACAACTTTCATTTAATGAATTTCTCCCAGTTCTAATTGTTCATTGTTATTACTATGTAGACGATAACTTAGAAACGGTACTACATGTATATGCCTAGTTTTAGGAAAATCGCGACAAAACAGGAAAACTCAGTTTAAAAATTTGCATTTTCTGACACCTGATTTCATTCAGGCTTGCTACTTTAAAAAAAAACAACTTAATTCTCCTCTTTATTATACAGTCAGTGAAACTATATACGTATAATGGGGTTGTTGAAAGAGAGAAATGGTCTGGTTTAAATGAATTAACTAAATATGGTTAACACTCTATAATATAATCAGTGACACTGACTGCCTGGACTTTACACTTGAAATGATAGAGTATGGTAGAGTGGAAAAGGGACAATGACACTTAGTGATGAACTCAGTAGTATGAACTGTTCTATCTGTTTTACGTCGCTGTATTTAGGTGGTTTCTCCCACCCCAGACCGAGAGAGTGGTCCTGTTATTTTGTGTGTGTGTCTCTCTCTCTCTCTCTCTCTATATATATATATATCTAATATCTAAAAACTAATAATTTATTAAATCCATACCAGTCTGGCTATCGGGAAGGTCACAGTACACAAACAGTACTGCTGAAAATAACAGATGATATTCGTTTGGCCATTGAAAAAGAATGGTGACTATTCTAGTGTTTTTTGATTTCTCTAAAGCCTTTGAATCAGTCTGTCATTCACTTTTACTTCATAAACTAAAATTATTAAATTTTTCGGATTCTACTTTGTCATGGTTTCAATCATATCTTTGTAGTCGAAGGCAGTTAGTGATTGGTAGCAATGAGGAAAGATCTTCTTGGGAGTCAATTAATTTTGGAGTACCACAGGGTTCTGTTTTAGGGCCTCTTTTATTCTGTTTATATATTACTGATTTGCCTAGTGTAATAAAATACTGTAAACATATGCTTTATGCGGATGATTTACAAATATATTTGCACTGTCTGCCCTCTGAATTTGAGTCTGATATTGCCAGAGTAAAGTCTGATGTAAATTCTATCCTTAATTGGACAAAGTCTAATTTTATTTCATTTAATATTTCTAAAACCAAAGCAATGATTATTGGAAGTAATAGATATATAGGTGTAATTAATTTAGACTTAAATAAATTTAGACTTATAAACTTTTAATCCCCAAAATTATTGTGAACAATGTAAATATACCATATGTTGCGACTGCAAAATGTTTGGGATTGACAATTTCTAACACTTTGTTATGGAACGGCCAAGTTAGCAATATTTGCAAAAGTGTTCATAAATCCTTGTACCAGTTGAAACGCCATAAAAACATGCTACATCAGTACATTAATATTTCCGTATTTTGATTATAGTTGTATAGTTTATAATGATCTAACCTCCGAATTGAATTTAAAATTACAAAGAACACTTAACTCCTGCATCCGATTTATATTAAATGTTAGAAAAGATGACCACATAACTCCACATTTTTACAGTTTAAACTGGCTTAATGTTGAGTACAGGAGAAGTACTTTATTGGTAATTTCATGTATTTGATGCTCAAATTGCAAACACCAAAATATCTCGCGGAAATGTTTTCGGTAAAAGCTGCACTGGACTTACGAACTACAAGGACTGTTGACTCTAGACTTTATATACAACCTTACAGGACTGCTACATATCACAATTCATTTAACGTTACTGCTAGTAAACTATGGAACGACTTACCTACAGACATGACTAGCAAGAAAACATTTTTTAATTTTAAATTTTATTTTTATAATTATTTATTTGTAAAGTTCGGGAGAAATTAAGTTTTTACTAATTGTTATTATTATTATTTCTATTATTTTTATTTATTAGTAGTATTCATTTTAGTTTTAAATCTGTATATAGTTATTGTAAATAGTTTTATTGTAATATTAATGTTAACAACTAGAGGAAATTTATTTTATATTTATTTAATTTAATTAGATCAGAGAGTGATTATTGTATTAAATTTTACGAGATGTAAATTTCTTTTTTGCTCTTAAGGGACATAGGTCCCAGGGCATAATAAACTTTTCTTTCTTTCTTTCATTTTCTCTCTGCTATTGCATACGTTCCATAGAAATGGTAGTTTAGACATCAGCCTGGGATAATCTCCATAATCCTCCAAGCCCATAAACAAATTTTTCTCATAAAACTAAGCCGAGATATGTGCATGTGTGAACATTAGTATCCGAAATTTAAAGAAAAATTGTTGGAGCCATTTGTCTGAGAATATCGTGAAAAACATTTAGTGTAGATATATTTACAGTTGACCGGAGCCTTGGCTAAATTCCCATAGTACGGCCTAACGGAACTAAAGTTTGAACTTACTATGATTTTCCGCTTTTTAATTGTTCGTTTCCGTACGCACATATAAACACACTCTCGTGTGAAATACACACACTAATTTCTCTTACTCTAATTAATACAATTTAATCAAGAAATTTTCTTAAAAATTGCATTGTTCAGTTGAGCTGCCATAAAAATAGAGTTGCGGATTTCGCTTGTATACCTGAGCGGTTAATATGAAGCGCTCTATGTCAAAACCAACAAAACTAGGGCAAATTTCAATTTAAACTGACCTTCAAATACCCCTCTAAAATAATTCTTTTTTTTTTTGAAAAATGTTTCAAATAAAAATGATACGTTTCTTCAATCTATGCATTCCAACGAGTTTTCGAGAAAATTTCAAAACACTCTTTTTTACGCAAGATCTATTGTGTCAAATTGCACTTTCGGTGAACCTATTTTCTTCAAATTTGGAATTCTGTCAATCCTTCTAATGTTATTAATGTTTAGGTGGAAAAGCCACATATTATACTGAAGTGGTACTTTAGAGGAAAACGTAGTCGCTATTGTTACCCAGAATCCCCCAAAAATAAATTTTCCCGGAAAAATGTTACAAATAAACGTGATAGCTATTTAAGTGTGTAGATACTGCACAAAGTTGAAAGAAAATGATTGGAGCCGCTTTTTGAGGAAATGACGAAAATACTGCGAAAAAAACATTCAGTAAAGTTGCATTTCTTCTTGATGGATTTTTGCCACAAAATTTTTGTGGTCTGATGCGGTAATAGTACCTAAACGGAAAACAAGTATGAACTTCCTGCAACTTCTAGTTTTTTGAGATATTCTGTTATTAATGACACACGCACACTGAGACCATTCGCTAAAATCACATTTTCGTATTCCAGGGTCCCCCAAAACATGTAATTCTGGTGGAAACCCAATTTCGTAAATTTGGCAGAATCACAAAGCTTCCTCTTATAACGAGTAACCGGAAGTAAACAAAACGGCTCTAATAATTTTCTTTAAACTTTTTTTATTATATATATTATATAAAGGAAGGAAAAGGGAAGACTTTCAGTATATCGATCAAAATTTCATTTCTGGATCATCAGTCGAATGATTTTTTTCTTCTTCTTTGATCTTGAAAAACTTCTTTTTTAATCGAAACTACCTTGATGAATTGTTATGATCTAAACAAACATACTATCATATATTTGATTACTAAAATTGATTTTGAGTTTTAATTACTCTACTAAGTGGTAATTAACTCTTTCATATTATTTTCATTAACCCAACTCAAAGTTCGGTTAACCAGGGAAAAGAAACTGGCATAACAGAAAAGATCTGAAGATATGGTGCAGTATTGCAGAACCAAATGCTAATTTATTTATGATTGCACACATAAAAGATGTAAAAGGTTAAGGCAGATATATTGTCCTCTGGAGTCGATCGACTCCTATGGCCAATAACAATGGCCACTTATGTAAAAGAGTCGATAAACTTTTGTCCATCTATTTCATAGAATGTTTACATTTAAATCTTACTTTGTTTAGCACTCGTTAATACTGCCATTAGCTTGCAATCAGTCCCCGCAACATTCGACTTGTTACTGTAGAAGGAAACGATAGATTAAAATTAGAGTTCATTTAGTATTCAAAATACAGTAAATATATCCTTCTCCAGAGATTTCAATAGTGTTGAAGGTCACCGCGAGGAGATCAATATGAAACTCTGGTCTGGCCAACTTGTCATCACTCATCAAAACTTTCAATCACTTGTTAATCCTTACCAGGATCCTGGATACTCTAGGCAACAACAATAGGGACAGCACAACAATAACACTTCCCAACGCTCACACAATACTTGTAGAGCCATCAGTCGATATGAATAAGTATTTGGATTCAGCGTACCTATAAAACAAAAATTTTACCATATTAGAATAGATCCAACTATCTATTCTTGCACTTTTACTAATGACTATTAACAGTATAGTAATATACAATACAAGAGAGCTAGTATATCAGCCTCGCCAGTATGTCACTGGGCTAGAAAATAATTCCACTAACACGAAAACCTTGGGAATAAATAAGACCCAGCATTTTCCAGCAAGTTGATGAGTTATTGATAGAGGTAATCTACACCAAGTAAAAGATGTGTTCAAACTGTAAAGGTCAGTTGTCAACGAGTTTCACAAGAATTAATACCATATTTAGAAGAGCCTATCATTGCCAGTCTATGAAGAGATAAAAATCAGTTTACTAAAAGTATTCAACGTTGTTAACCAGTTTTTGGTAACGCTGTCAGTCCGCTCTAAAGTATTCCTTCGCCTTTATCATACTATAAAGTACTTGCAGTAATTATTCCATCAGTTACAATTATTCTAGTGATCCATGAGTGCACATTTCTCTCCCACTTATTATTTATTTGTTTATTTACCTTAAATACCTGTACATATTCTTGTAAATATTCTATGCATAATTATTATTATTATTATTGTTTATTGTTACTACTGTAAATAGCTATTGGGAATTTATTCTATTTTATACTCTCTCAAATCAGAGAATGTTATGGCATTTATTGAAAGATATATACTTTTATTTGTTGCCCTTAGGTCCAGAGCACAATAAATTTATTTCTTACTTTTATTTCCCTGTTCTATTTAACGCCATTACACTTTCAATAAAGCGATCCCTAACAATATTATAGTTTCAAATTACGTAATGAAGAAATAATGAAAACTGGAAACAATCAATAATGGTGCACAAATAAAAATTATATATATATATAACAGAGGTAAAGAGATAATAAACAGCATCAATTTACCATGGTGACAGGGAGTTCCCGTGATCTGATCGCACACATTTACCGCATAGATTCAATGTAGATATGTGCTTGCACAATACTCTGATAGTGGTGGATATAAAACACAACAAAAAAAGAAAAGTTGCTTATTCTGATTCGCAGTTTTCCCATGGATTTCCTTTTACTATTACTTGTTACTATTCTTAGATTTCCTCACAACCACAGATCAATCAATCACAGTAACGTAGTTCTACTTCTTCTTTTACCACATTCTGTCAACTTTATTTCCACATGTTCCCACCCATCTCAAATCCACCTGGAAAATACTTATTTTATTATCAAATTGTATTTCCCAATAGAATTCTATTTTTCAACTCTTCTATTTCTCTTAATAGTATTTTATGTCCTTTGAATTTCTCTAACTACCCGCAAAAAGGTGATTACAGTCCTTTTCATTTTCTCTTACCTTGTAAACAGGATTGTCACATTTTCAAATTATTAAAGATTCTAAGGTTTTCAGTTTTAGTCAAAAATCAAAAACAAAAACTTATGAAGTTTGAATTTTAATATTACTTTTAGTTATCGCAAAAGTCCTTAAAGGAATATATATTTTCGGCTAAAATTTACCAAACCGAATTTAATATATTCATACGTTGATGATGAAAACAGAAATTGGGTCGTAATGTTGAAAAAGTAAAGATATTCTTTGCCGTGAAATTCTGTTTTATTGTCATGACCGATTTCGCGACTCGCCCAGACTATGAAGCGCGTACGCTCTGAATTAATTAGCATTCTTAGTTGGGCGAATTCATACTGTTAACCCAACATGGATAAATATCCGAAACTGTTCTGTTGAGCAAAGAAAATGCAGCTACGCTAACATGAAAAAATTAAAGTAATGCCAAGTAATTTGGAGCAGAATTTTTGTCCAACTTTGGGCTTAACAACAAATATCGTGGTCGGGTCGCGGAAACTTTACGGTTATTTCTTTTCCGAGGATATTAATTCAGGCAATAATCCATGAATCTCGAATTGCTGACCTTCCAGACAGAAGTACCCGCTTATTACCACTCTCCCGCCCCCGCCACAAAAACAGAGATATATATATATAAATATTTTATGGGGGAAATATCGACATAAACTACGGGTAGGATTAGAAGTGCTATTCCTAATAGAGTGTGAACTCCGATAAACAAGCACAGATATTCGAATTTCAATTGTTTTTCAAGCAATTACAAAGAAACTATTGAGGGATAGTGCAGAGATTGAAGGTCAAACTCTGAGTATTCATTGTCTCTGAGCTAAAGTAGCGCTCGAAAGTTTGACAAATATGATCGTTAGATTAATCAAAAATATCGAAGTTTATTCATAAAGGCTCCTTATTCAAATAATTACGGCATCCCACCCGGCAATCTAACTCCTCCCACAGATGCTCTATAGGATTTAAGTCGGTACTTTGCTTGGCCACTTCAAAATTTTGATTTTTTCATGTTTCATGAAGTCACTCCCATGCTTGGTCTTGTACTTCGGATCATTATCATGTGCCAACCAAGTGCCATACTTTCTTTAGCGTACTGTTGTAGCATTGTTTCTCTAATATCTCACTATACATGAATCGATCCATATTCTCTTCAAATCGATTTAACGGTCCAACTCCGTTGCGAGAAAACATTCCCAAATTATCACGTTGCCGCCACCATGTTTCAGAGAATACAGTAAAGTAAACAAACAAGTTAAACCCTGTCGCTTTAAAATAACTGCGGCCACATTGATAGTTGAGATACTCAAATTTCTCTTATATAGTGTTACATGAAAACAAGATAAAGCAAAATTTCGTCTTGTCAAGTTACTTTGACAGTTACTGCATATTTTCAGAAATGTTCATCTATAATTCAGGATGAAGATCTGGTCGTCATCAGATAGTGCTGATTTTTGAAAGTGTTGATTCCTTCTGTTTATTTCTATAGAGTTTTGATGCTTTTCGAGCATTGAAAGCCAAACTTTGAGCATTCAGACTGTAAGGGACGATGCCTGACAAAGGTGAGCTACCTGTAACTCACCAAGAGCTGCTTTCTTTGATTAGCCATAACTACGAATATTCCAATTTCGAATCCAATTTCGTTATTCATAAATGACGATACTGAAAATGAAGTTTTTACAGAGAGGGAACGAGACTGCAAAATGTAAATTTCGTCTTTTCATGAATGAAAAGTATTACTCCGTAATTGTCATTATCGTATACTGACTGTGCTTATGAATGTTTATAGATTACATTTGAATATCTTTATTACTAATACTCGGAAATCTAAAAAAAAGTGATTTAAATCAAATAAGTTTATTTTGTGAAATAGTAGCATGAAGATTGCAAGTAAAGAAAAGAACAATTAACCATTATCAGCTGGAATACACAACAATGCTGCAATCTTGTTACAAATTGATTGTATTTGATTTAATTACGCGGGAACTGTATGTAGTAACAAGTATTAGCGACAATCTAAGGAAATCAATAAACATAGCATGAGTTCAAATTAGGTGATTTACAAACAGTTAGTTAGATAGTGCAATTATCGGATAAGGTCGATGTTTAGTTGAAGCATGGAGATCAAATTTATTTTCAATTATTTTAATATAAACGATGGGTTTTTTAATGAAAGACTAATTTAATTAAAATAAACGGCTGACTAGACTAATGTCAGCTGTATTAAGTAGTAGGTTAAAATACTATTTTCTCCCTTTTTTTATTAAAAACAAAGTGGCAAATTGTATATTCACTTACCTAATATTGTTTTATTAAGATTGACATTTTCTATTGTTTTTTTCACTATAAATTATTATTATTTTATCTTTTTACTTTCTCAACCGGAAGTTTCTTCGATCAAATTTTCGAAATTGAGTTTATCTCGGAAATACATATTTTGAGGTCAAATGGATAAGAAAAAGATATTTATTACCCCTCAGAGGAAGTATTGCGATCCATAAGATTTTGATGTATTATAGGAAACACAAGTTTAAGATCCCTGAGCATGAAAAGTACGGCCTTAGAAATCGATTTTTCATTCGGAGTATTTTTCTTCCCTTACACTAGAAATCTTGTTGAAAGCGAGCCCTAATGGATAGCGATTGCAACCATTTCAACCACATTTATTTGATACATTTCTCCAAGAAAATGGATTTCACAGAGGTTTACTGGGGTATTCTTGAAGTCAGTCTCCTTCTAAATAATTTAAAGTACCATTTCAGTAAGTTATAATATTCCTTCGCACAACTACACTAAGATGAATGGAGAATATAGTGAATTTCATAGTTGTAAAAATGTTTAAATTGGAATGCGAGTGATGCAATAAGTTTACAAAAATCATGTTTCACAAAAAAATTTCCCCAAGTATTAAAGTAAAAAGTGGATGTGATACACTAACAATGAGTTTCTTACTTAGTCACTTCAATGTGACTAGATTATAGACACCATGTTGCCAGCGCTTCCATCAGGCCCAAAAGACACCAACTGTGAGATTTAGGGGCAAAAACATTTTTTTTTCTTTTAATTCAAGGCGATCAACATCCTTGGTGATTGGCGGCCGAGCCTGCTAAGTGCAATGTCACCCTCCGCACAGTGTTCTCTCGTTACAAACATGCACATCACACTCGGTGAGCTGTAGAGGCTCCTAGGAAGAGAAAATCTAAGAGCAGCACTGCTGGGCTCGAACCCGTCCCTTCGGGTTGCTACTGGAGTAGCGCGCGCTATCACTGAGCTAATCCTCGCCTATATAAAAAAATCTACTAAGTCCACTTTCGCTAGAATCCTCTTAAAATCAAATCCATCTTTTTGAAAGAATAGTTCTAATAAAAGTTTAAAGATTATCATTCAATCAGATAACGCCATTGGAGCCATTTTAGTGAAAAATTGAAATACTTGGAAAGGTATTCTGTAAAATCGCATTGAATAAACTGTGTTAAATCGATTAACCGATTTTTCTTTAAACTTGGAATTCTAGCAATGCATTTAATGGACCTATATAATATATTTTACGGTTGATAGATCCATTAGGTTAGGGTAGGTAAATTTAGAGGAAAGCTTAGCGTTGCAACTTTTCTAATAACAACTTTACTGAAATGAAATCTTTCAAATAAGAGTTACAGACTGTTGTTTATTGTTACGTAGTGTGCGAAGTTTAAAGAAAATCGTGAAAAACAGAAAAATAACATACCAATAATGTCGCAATCCGGATCAGGTATTTTGTTGTTTTTTCTTTATTCATTTGACCTCAAAATATGTATTTCCGACAAAAACTCTATTTCAATAATTTGATCGAAAAAAATTCCTTTTGAAGAAAGTAAAAAGATAAAATAATAATCAATGAGCAAGAAGTGTGAGAAAGTATTAACTGTAGCACGGTAAAGCAGCACATGATTGGTTGAAACTTTCAAACTAGAGCACAAACCTCATTTGGATATTGAGTTTTCGCATGGAAGTAATACAGACAGAGTGACTGGTCGGACAGGTGAAAGAGTGGGGAAAGTTTGCCGTCTCCATCTGTTAACACTAACAACCTCCATATTTGCAGCCAAATAAGATCATTTAAATATTGATATATTCAAACTGTATCTACAATTGAAATTCACCAATATCCATTACGCTCGAATCAAAGTTGTGGTTTCACGGTTAACTTGACATCAATGTAAATTATATCTATTACTAAATGATAACAAAGCAAGAAACAATATTTAGAAGGCCGTAGCAAGAGATTTATATAACTTTCATTTACAATTATGCAGGGTTTATTTAAGTAAGATCAATGTTGTTAATACCCCATTATGTCCAAGATGTGACGTTTGGCAGGATCTGGAACATATGGTTATGATCTGCTCTCATAAGAGATTATAGAGAGAACAGTTGTTTTATTAGTAAATTATGAACCACGCCCCTTTTATTACAGTTCTGGAGAAAACTATCGTTCAAAAATTATATACAATAAATGTTACTGCTCAAGTAAATGTACTTGAGTTGTACATTTACTTGAGTTGATATGCAAGCTATGTTTGTCGCAAGTCAATGGAGTTGCGACAAACATAGCTTGCTAATCAATCTATTAGACGTATTTATAAAAGTAGTTCAGATAAACAAATAAACAAAACTTAAATAAATAGATTTTTTCTGCATAGAAATTATTTTCAATAATATCCATTCTATAAAAAAGAAAAATATTAGAAAACAGTAATAATTTAAGAAGAATTATAGAACTAGCTATAGCCTATGTTGGCAGTTGTCGACACTAAACTCTTGCAGAAAATTGCTCGTAAATTGAGGTACAGCGAGCCAAACCATAGTTCATTAACTTTAAATTCCCTCTCTCCCAACTGTTCCCGGAATTCCCCTTATAAAAAGGAACATACCTCTCATAGATGGCTCTCTTTTCTCCATCCATCTTGGTTGTTCGAGGCTATTCATATCTGAATTAGATGTATGAATATCTGATTGGATCTATTACCCAAACAAACGTTTCCCTTTTTAAGGGTACCATTATTTTACGTTTGATATTGTGATGTCGGCGAGTTATCAGTTCGGACAATTGTCTAGCACAATGTGCCCGGATTTTCATACCCTCTGCCATCGAGGAATGACAACTTCTTCTGAGCGGCCAATACCGGAAACACCATAATGTATATACAGTTTTGGTCCATTCAAATTCTGATAGATCTTTTTTTTGATATAAAAAATGATTTGCCTTTGCATTTTCCGCGAAGTGACATACACCTATTCCGTGTCATATTTTATGTTAATTACTACAAAACTTTTACCTATATATAATTTCTGTTAAAAATGTTTTAAGTTGCATCGATCACATTTTGGCAGCAGTGTTTTCTTGTTGGTTTTTTGACATTTAGTTGTGTATTGTAGTTTTGTAATTTCCTTTCTGTCTGTACATTGTCAATAACTTGTAAGGGCGTGTGCACGCTAAAGCAAACAATAATCACAAATGGACTATTCTTTTATAAATTATTGTTTTATCTTTCGATTTGTCACATTGAATTTATTCACAATTAACAAGAATTCAGTATAACTTGGTAAAAAGCTTTTGAATTGAACTCAAGGATGTTCTGGGTTATAGAAAGATAATTTTTTTTTTACAAACATCCATATTCTCTTACAATTTGGGGAGAAAGTTTTCAAAAATCAAAAGAACTACCTCAAAGCATTACAACTGCAGAGCAATTCAAAGCATTCTGCAAAGCATTACAAAGCATAAACCCTGCAGAATTTTGCAAAAAGTGTGATGTTATTGAAAAGTGAAAATCTAAATTTAGTGAAGTATTTCCGATTGTCCCATCTTGGAAAAAAATCTTACTATCTTAAACGAAATATCAAGTTCGAGGTTTCTTTGGCTTGTTGACCACAGACACCCACTCAAACAAACAAACATACATCAATTTCTAATCCTCTTTTTCATCAAAATTGTGTTGCCGTGGAAATCTCGCTAACGTAAGTTTGATACGATCGCAATACTTCCTCTTACTAGGAGTAAGGTAAAGTAAAAATATTTGTAGCAAACGATCGGTAAAAAAATCCGGGTAAACAATTGCAAATAATACGCCCTTCAGCAGTAAGATAAAGTAAACAAAAATTGAAAGCTTTAAAGATATTACTAATTAATCAGAGTCAAGTAAATGCTGATGTCATGGTAACGTATGCTGGTGAAGATATTAAAGAATCAATTCAGATGACAAATACTTCAAACTTATCAGGTCCAACTAACATCTTACTACAAATTGATCTATCGGTTGATATTTATTGTCTTCCAGTAAAATTGGAAAAGAACAGTACAAATTCTAAGAGGGAGAAAATGTGTGTGCTTGTAGTGGTACGAGCATTTAGCAGCAAAGATGCCACTCCTACTTGGGGGAGGGTTGTACTGCCCTCTGGAGGAATGGAAGGTAACAGTCCAAAGCAGTAAAGTTGCAACAACTTGGCCATACGGGGACCAGAAGGTCGGTCTGAAAAGGCACTATACAGTTCCCGGCCACTTTCATATAATTGGGTAAATGCCGCTATATATATATATTCTTGTAGGAGTCGCTTTAGTATGCCTGAAGTATCCCAAACTAGACTGGAAATTGCAGCTAGGACTTTAAACTTTGAAGGTGTAAACTTGTTTTAATAAATTAAATAGATGAAACTTAGAAACTTATATTCTATATTATTATTATTTCCAAAAATATCTGGCGTGATTCATTCACATGACTTTCATTTTCAGCCAATCATGAATAATCGGAGATATTTTTTCGTTTAATCCCGCACGAGCTGTGACGTCATATTTCTTCTAAACTGTCATTGCATTATGTAGAAATGCAAAAATCTCCTAATTAAGATTAAGAATTTGTAAATGATTTGATAAAATTCCCGAAGTTGAACACTGTTTGTCAGTCGTGGTAAATTGAGAACTGCTCCAGGCGAAAGTTATGCGAGTGTTACACATCAGAAATTTGTCGAAGAATATAAAATATCTTGTGTAGAAGGCAGAACTGTCTCGTATTCCAACATTCCATGCCGACTCCTTCCATTGGAACTTAGACTGGCTTTAGCAAAACTGGAGTTTACTCTCTATCCCTATTCGGTGTTATTCTCACAATCACCACTGTATCATTATAAAAGTCCAAGATACATTGTGGAAAGTACCTCCACTTTTAATTTTAACACCTGAGTTGCCCCAAATTTAGAAACTGCTCATATAACTTTAAGGAGCCTGCAAGGAATTGAAATCGCTATACTAAAGAGTATTAGAACTGAGTTCTAACTGATTGTGAACATAGTAAGCGTGAAATGTCAATGTGAAAGGAAGCTAAATCAAAATAGAAAATTTTGGTGAAACGATATGTATCCAACAATAGTTTTATTTTAAAATAATTGCATTTCTAATATCTTGGACGTTTCGAACTGTATAATCAAAAACTTACCAAACTAAAAAATATTACAGTTTAGGACAGTAAAAGTTTCCTAGCAGTAGGGCGATGTTTTTCAAACACCAAAATATATATACAATACTGCTTTTTCATTATACGACAGGACTATATAATAGCACATGGTGGAAAGTAACACATGAGTAACTTGAAACTTTTCAAAAAATTTTTAAATAAAATTAAATTGTATTATATAAACTAGGTCATAGATTGTATCTCTAGAGACTGTATTCTCTACAAATTACTTAGTCAAATGGTACCCTAAACATTACAATAGTCTTTTATAAATAATTGTAAATAATAGCCAACTAGACTAGTAAGTTTTTGAAAATTTACTCTTGGAGGTTGAAACGTCAAACATATTATGAATGCACGTATTTTAACGTAAAACTATTGGAGACTATTGTGTACAAACCACATTTAATCCAAGTCTGATTATAGCAGTCACCAAATCAACCCAAATCGCAATTTAAAAACGATAACTTGAGCTTCCAAGAATATCCAATTTCGTTTTTTCTTTTCCTTAATTTTTTGTATTTTATATTTATTTTTTTTTACAATTATGTCATCATTGCAATACTGCTGTACCAGTATAGAGGAAGTAAGAGCGGGGGGAAAGAACGAAGGAACAAATGGAAACAGAAGAATTCCGTTTTTCTGATTTAAGTTGATGGTATGTGCATTGAATAGTTTGTCTGCCAGATGTAGTAGTGAATGTTTTGGCGGAGTAACTTGGTGAAATGTAACAAAACAATTTCCTCAATTGAATTAGAACCAACCAGAACGTTTCGAAGCGGACCGTATGCGCGCAGCGGGCCAAGTGTTTAGTAAATAGGTTGCTCTAATGAACTAGGAAAAGCCAGCTAACATACAATTAGGAAATAGTCTAAATATTCATTCACTATTTGCACCAACTATAATACAACGTGTTTCCATGGGAATTTCAGTCTTATACTAGTTTGCATTCTCTTTTTGAAACTTTCTTGGTGGGAAGGAAGCATTTGGAAATTTTGCTTGAAAATTTTTAGAAATTTTCATTTTTCTTTTATTGTCGTAATTAGGGGAAGTATTGCTATTGAAATTGAGTTTTCACCGGAAATATAACTTGGTGAAACAGAAAAATATGCTTCGTTTGTGTGTGTGTGTGTGTGTGTGCGTTTTCTAAAATTTGACCCGGTTTCCTGTTACCAGTAGTAGTAGAAAGTAAAACAGGAAAATAATCCTTTAAAATGAACTTTACAAGAGAGAAAAACTAGAATATTTAAGTTAAAATAATTATTTTCATTAAAATGAGTGCCCAATACATAATATATGATATATTATACTTTTAGCTATATTTTAGGGGAGCTATATTTATTAATATTAATCAAGTTACTGCTCTCAGAGGAATTGACATCCCCCCTCTCATCACCAGCTTCTTCGTGTTGTCACGTGTGTATTTTTTATGAGGGTCAAAAACTAATTAAACTAGTAACTATTAACAACATCATGTGTACGTTATTTTTAATGATTACATTCAAATATTTAATTGCAATAATAATAAAAATAATATAAAAAATTAAATTAAAAAAAAAAAAAATTTTAAATTATTTAAATAATATGAATAGCTCATAACAAACGTTTCCCTGAGAATTCATTTATATGGCTACAATATTAATATTGAAAATGACATGATCAACGATTACTGAAAATGACGTAACTAATAATTTTTCACTGATGTATTTGATAACAATTACTTAAGTAATTAATTTTCAATAAACCTCGGATTTTGTTAATAGGATATTTACATTTTCATTCTTTCACAAGTCCTGAAGTTTCCTCAGGACGAATATGCTTCGTTTACAATGTGCCTTAAATGAAATTTAGACCAAATTAAAGAAAGAAAGGATAAAAAATAAAGTTTGCTTAAAATTTATAAAACTGGAAGTGCGAATTGCCAAAGTAGGTTTCCAGTTTTCCGTGCGTTTTTAGAAAACCATTCCAAAATATTTCTATCTATTCTATATTTCAGGATGGGTGTCTATAATTTTTAGTTTAACCTTTCCAAGCCTATCTCACTGGGAAATTTAGGCATCTAGGACGGTTCTAAAGAGTTTATCTCCTCATTTAATATTACCGGCATATTCTAAGGCTCCTAAACCTTCTTAGATTGGCAGCATCCGTTTTTGTCCAGTTTCTTCAGGTACCTTCTTAGCCTCTACAAGGCACCTTGAGGAAACTTGTCAACATCCGAAACTTATTATACTCACATATTTATACGGTCCTAACTGCCCAGAAAAGTCCTAGTCGGCCTTAGTACTGGAACGTTTCTCCAGGACAGTTCTGTTTTGACTTTTTTCTTGTATCTGTTTTACTTTCGACAGAATCTGTCGAGATATTTTCGAACTGATGACACATGGCCTGAGTATTGGATAGGATAACAATTTCCTGATTCTGAAATTCCTATCGATTTTCGATTGGACACGCCGAATAATAATATCGTAAATTTCCGTCTGCAAGATGCTGGGGAACTTACTCCAGGAGGATCAGGTTCCAGGCAATACCTCTTGCCCAATTCTCTCCGTAGTAGATATTAGACTTCTTTCTACAGTACCAGACAGTACAATTAAGTTTCCATCAAAAGGTGACAGTGTGGGAATTAACATTTAATAAAAACACAAATAATTAACTAAACATGAATTATAATAATTATGTGGTAATGTTTTTATATTTTTGTAAAAATACTTGTCCCAAAATTGATTGGAAAGCTGTGTTATTATAGCAACTCGATATAATCTAACAGCCCCACTGAGAATTTGTAAATTTCTTACAAATAAAGTGTTTCTCTTTCCGCCACAAATTAATTCAAACTATAGATTCTGTGACTCTACAAACGAACGATTCTACAAGAAAGCGGTAATTCCAAGACTTTATTTATAGTTAGCTTTATTTGTGTCAACAAATATGTGAGACAGATTGTTCAAACAAATGAACATTGCACAAGTATTAATGGAACGTTCAATTTTTAACGCTCCGCTGAACTGATATTTGACATTTGTAAAAGGTGAAATCAAATATGAAAATATCTAATTCACGTTGAAGCTGAAAATTTTTTTACATAAAAAGCTAGTCAACTTATAGAAATAAATGTTATATTTTATGTACATTTCCAAGAAGATAGATTTCTTAGCGCCTAAAGGGTGAAATTGTTCGCAATAAGTGCCAAACATTATGTTCCGACACAGTTGTGCAGGGGGCAAGGAAACTTCGCCACTATAAATCTTTACATAAAAAATTGGATCAATGCCAAATAAATAGGCTCCATTTAGAAAATTGTTCCCAGCGTGTAACAAATTTTCTAAACTTAAAATCACATGTGATTTTCCGTTTGGATAAAGAATATAAATATATATTAATCCTCTTATTTTCAGCAAATTAATGAGCAATTAGTAGATTAATATAAGTGACATGAGCTTTAATTAAGTATAGTTTTGATAAAAGAGTATTAAATGGTATAGTTAACGTTAGTTTTTATATTTTCCTATTTGTTACCTAAGTTTTCCCTTACTCTGGCTCAAATAGAACGCTAATGATCATGTTGAAGCGGAAAAGCAAAAAAAAATGTGGAATAACGGTGTGCCCCGGGTGGTTGCTACCTTGCTTTGGCCTTCATTACAAAGTTGCTTTTGTAGCAAACTTTTCTTTTTGCGTTTATTTTTTGTTAACCGATTAGGTCGTTAATGAAGTAAATCGATTGATGAAAAAAATCTTAGGGAAATAAATCAACTGATATTTAATGCTACCAAAAAAAACTGTTAAGAAATAAAGACTCTTCCATACCGTTATTATTATTACAGATACTAACTTTTTATAGTCAGAAATGTTTTCCAAATATTTAGTTGATATTAGTATTAGACATAAATATCGTGGTGGGAGTTTTACGGCATATTTTTTTCTTGAGTGTAACCATGACAGAGTTAAAATATATGGCTCTCTATAATGTAACAACAGCCTAAAGTTATGCCTAACTCATACTTTGCCAAAATCAACTTTTCCCGAAAAATTTTTCAAATAAAAATGATAGATTTATGTCTGTGTCGTTAACATTCCAAGTTTAAGAAAATCGTGTTTTGAAAAAATGAAAAAAAAAAACGCAATTAAGTATTCTGTAACTTTCGATAACCGATTTTCCTGAAACTTGAAATTCTCGGAATGTTTTCAATTTCCTAATTAATTAGTAACAGGCGGAATCCACATTATAGTAGTGTGGCACTCCCCTTGAAGAAGTTGCCAAAGTTGACCTTCCGAAAATCAATTTCCTCCTGGAAAAATGTTACAAATGAAAATGACAATATTTATGAGAGTAATAGGTTTGTGAAGTTAAAAGAAAATCGCAGAGAACTGAAAAAGAAGAACATTAATAAAGTTCAATTTCGATGATGGATTTCGACAGAAACCTACAACATTTACATACATAAACATGCCGACTATTCGCTAAAAACATTATTTCGTTTTCAGGGACTCTCAAAACGTTTATTTTCTAGGATACTCAATTTTAAAAATTTAACAGCTACTTCCTGTCATCAATAAGAGAAAATAAAACACTGAAAAATTAAAAGTTTTATTTGGGCCCGGACTTGACAATCGATACGGTGATATACATCTGATAAATTGGCTAATAAGAATTTTCGAAATTATCTTTTGGATTCCCATTTGGATTCTTTTATGGACATTTAAACTTAATCTGCTTTGAACAGCCTTGGAATGTTATACACCTCAAGGAATGTTAAAGAGACATTCTTCCATTTCATCCTTTTTTGCCATTATTACCTGCATAGAAGGTATCTTGCAAGATCCAGATTGTTCATCTGCTTACTAAACAATTGTTTACTGTTATGTAATTGTTGTGGATGTGTTGTATGTTTGTGTGTATTGTTGCACGAGGGGTTATCTAAGGGGCTCGTGTGTGTGTGTGTGTGTGTGTGTAAGAGAGAGAGAGAAGTTTAGATATAAGTAACAAATCACCACTGCTAACAATAATTATATTCTCTTAAAATAACTACAAGTTATTTCTATGAATGTAAAACGCTTATGAATATTACAGAATCAATTATTTAGGTAGATTGATTAAACTCAATATTAACCCTTATTACTGGCACTAAAGTTAAGAGAGCGATTCCTGAGACAAATGTTGCTGGTTCAAGTCGAATTTAGACTGAAAGAAATGTTTTTCTTGGTTGCTCTTTCATTTCTAGAAGGGATAAAAGACAATGCTGACTAAGTTCCTCGATCTCTCTTGTAACGGTGTCTTACCCTTTTTCCAGCAAATATACCTTTCTCCTTTTAAAACTGAATTTATTTTAGTTTATTTAAAATATAAAACCTATTTCAATCTGCTTCTTCCACCGATTACCAGTGCCTATTTTAACTAAGGTTGAAACTTCCAAAAAACAGTTCATATCCGAAATATCACTTAGAGAAATAAATCATCTTATATTTAATACCACAAAAAATAAACTGGTATGAAATATTCAACTTTTTCATGCCGTAATTATTACCAATTGCCTAATGCCTAATATTGACTAATTCTCCTCGAAAATGGATACTTTGGGGTAGAAATGGTTGTGTCTACATCTATTGCTATTGTTTTAACATATCCTACTACCGTCAATGTAGGATATGCTTTCCAAAGGAGTTAATTCTTTATGCAGTTCTTCTACACACTAGATTACATACGAATAAGTATCAAAGAAGGTACTCCCATTTTGACGAAGGACCTATTAAGGCTGAATAATGGAACCATTAGAATCGAGGTTGATTGCTCAGGGTCGTTATCGCTCAAGACTTAGCTGTAAGTGGTACTAGACTTAGCCATTGTTAGCTATTGCAATGAGTTAGAGGATCTGAGCTATTGTGAAAAATAGACTCATTGCTATGGTTCTGATTCGTGGAGAAGAAGAAACCTGAACCGTCTTCGTTCAAGCGGAAGCCATTGACGACCGGCTTGCTAAGTCTTATAAAGTCGAGTGACTGAATAATACAATCTATCTACAGAGGAAGGAATACACTAGATATAGGAATAGATGTGGTAGCAGCGTGGAAGCCTTCACCTATCGCTCTTGTTTTAAAATTATCTATTCTACTCACAATGACCTCTAGATTCTTTTTGTCCTCGAGCTCGCTATGTCCAGATCCGTTAATATCCTCTCAGTAAACTCATTCAACAAACAGTTCTTTAAAACCAAGTCTTGTTAGGTTTAATCATTGGGTTCCGACATTTTAGAAAGAGAAATCTCAGCCCACTAACCAGCCTGATAAGCTGGATAAGTTAACCAGATTGCTCAAGTAACCTCTTCAGATAGAAATTATTCCAACTATTAATAAGGTTAGGTTACAAAAGTAATTACTGTTTTTAATACTGCTGAGGATGTTCTCACTAGGCCGAAACGTCCAGTTTTTTACTCTTAAAAACCAGGAGAAATAGTCACTAATTTGTTCTTACTGTTATTATCACTAACGCAATTTTACCCACAAATGATAGTTTTAGGTTTAAATTAGCGACTATATTAAAAAGAATATAGATGGAGAATAGTGTAGCCGAGGATAGCTTGTACGATAGAAATAAATGGTTTTGCAGACTCCAATCGAAATCTTGCTTGTTCTAACGATTGGATGTAGTTTTGTTAATAAGCTGGTGCAGAACTTCTCTGGCAGAATTCATTTGTAGGTCATTGTTGACTGAAAGCTGTCTTAATCTATGAATTTGGCGTGTATTTATACAAAATGTGGCTAGTTCAATTATTAGAGTGGAGCTTTTAATCGCATTTGAGCTTTTCGAATAGGTGAGTTAGACAGATACGATCGAGTGTGCAGTATATAGCATCCGCGGCGCACTGAACGAAGACAACATGGAGTCGTGAGCGTTGTTTTGGAGAAATTTCACAACAGGTGTTTATTTGCAATGTCATACCAATACAGTAGATATTTTGGATCGCTGTGATGATGACTATACCCTCTTCAAGATTGCTGCTGTTTTATCTTTCCCAGCGCGGCATTGAAATTAAAAGCAAACTAACGGCTGCAAATGGATGTTTTTGAACTTGCAGAAAGAGGTAAGCTTCCGAGTCCTCTCTAGAGAAGCGAAACAGGTAGTTCACAAGATCATAATAAGGCCTGTAGTTACACCTGGGAGAAGGAATCTTGTTAAATGCTTTGGAAAATAGATTCTACAGAAGATCTTTGGCCCGGTAAGGCAAGCAGAAAGGTACAAAAAAAGAAAAATTAGGAAGTGAGAGAACTGTACCAATGCTAGAATAAAGTGGAATGGATAAAAAATGAAAGGATTAGTTGGACATTTAGAGATGAAATATTGAAGAATCCGTAGGAATATTTGGATCAGTCAACCAAGAGGGGCTAGAAGAAGAAGAAGAAGACCGAGATTTTGGTGCTGAATTATTCACGTTAGATATAGAATAATGGGAATAAGAGGCTGGGGCGAATTGCAGTTATGAGGGAGGAGGGTGTTTGAGGAAGCTGGAGGAGGCTGTTTGAACTTTAGAGCCAAGAAAGAAGAAGTAGAAGTAGTAGAACTAGAATATTTGCACTGTTTCTAAAATGCGCCGCGTGATCGCTCGGGCCATAGAGATAAAACGAGTTTAGCGATATCCTCTTCGCTTGCCGAAGTTCCTGGTTACTAGAGTTAGTAAGATGATTGATAAAAAAAATAATTTTTCTTTTCCTATGCTGTAATTAAAAGAGCAATGATTCCAAGTCAACTTAAATTGAACGGATAATTGTTAAATAATAAATTGTAGATTTTCTTTTTTTCTAAAATAGTGTCTTAAGCATCATTCAATATTTCTTGATCACTGCCTATTATTTGACTCATTTAGAAGATTACGCCACTGTTACATTAAATACTTGTTGCTGGTAAACTTTCGTCTTAATTGGATTGTACCTGTCCGTTTCATTTAGCTGGGATAAAATATAAAGTGTGAAAAATTAAAAATCTCTCTCCCTCAAAAAAAAAAAAAAAGGGAACAAGTGAACTGCCAGGATGATTTATTCAAGAGTAGAGGACGCTATCTGCGCTGTCAAGCCGACACTGTCAGCTTGCCTCAAAGCACCAGTGAGAGTGCTGCTTATTGCACGCGACACCCACTTATTTTTCTAAATTACCATCAGCTAAGCTATTAACTACACACTGCGGATTCGTTAAGTAATGCCTTTTTCTCTCTCAATTAAAAAAAAAAAAAATTCTCTTATTGATATAAGAGAAAGTATTGTAATCCTGACAAATTTTCGAAATGCAGATTCACAGTTTTCACATATTTCTAGTTCACTTGAGTGCGAAAATAGTTATTTATTATTGCAGGTGAAAGAAGTAGGACTTTTTACAACTCGAATTTGACTGCACTAGCGCAGCCACTGAAATATCAGGTTTTTTTCTGCAACCGATATTGAATTGTTTCTTAATTTATAGAAATATAAAAAAATGTGAAAAAGTGGAAATACTGAGAATGTATTTTAATTCCAGTCAACTACTCCCCCTTTGCAGCCTGTTCCGTTCAGTATAACGTCAAATCCGCTGTATCTGCGATTTTTTTTTATCTTGTTTTCATGTATTGTTGATAGATGCCCGGGCTAATTAGAGCTGAATAATGTTAGTTGTACAGACCAGTGAGAGAAAGTAGTGAAAAAAAGGAGAGTTTATTCACTAGTGAGAAAAAGTAGAGCTTTAACGATTGATTTTAGTGGAATATTTGTAACATTATTCAACTGTTGTAGGAAAAAATATGTTTAGCGAATGCTGTATGTGTTTGTGTTTATATATGTATAGAAATATGTGTACCCTCAAGCGTCGGTCTAGCTAGCGCATTCGCTTTTGGTACGAGAATTCCCGGGTGGGTGAATTCGGTGTTGACCGATGTGAGAAAAAGTTCTCAATCGTGAGAAAATGTTGAAAGCTATAGCTATGACCTTTGGTGCTGGTAAAGCGCTACCAGCGCTTCCTTGTAGCGAAGATCAAAACCAAAGGGCGAGGGAACAGCGGCGTTAAAATAGAGGGTTGAACCGTATGCCCATAACGTAAATAAAAAAAATAATTACGTATTTTTGGTGCATGCAAATCCTAAATATGCGTGTGTTAGGAAAACTGTCATCTTCATTTATAATGTCTCGTGTTTGAGACATTTTTCCGAATGAAATGTCTACTAGAGTTTGTTGGAAGAGAGAGAGGTAACACCAGGTTACTCTCCGACTTAAATGTTGAATTTAACTTTTCGACTTAAATATCAAAATAATAATAATACTTTATTGTCAAAATATTTCATGTTTGGAAACAAATTTTGAATTGTAAATAACTGAGAAGTGCACTGAGAAACAGCACATTCTTTAAATTCTATTGAATTCCTCTTGCTGCTGGTAAGAGGACGTAGTGGTGACAGGTAAATTTTCGAAATTGACTTTTCACCGGAAATACATATTGGAGGTAACACCTGTGTCCGGAAATGTCGGTTTTTAGAAACTAGACAGTGTATTTATGTGTTTTGTGTGTGGGTGGAGGATTTTGTGTATATACATGATCAATACAAGCTGTGTCTCTAGCAACCTATGTAATCTGGCAGCATCTTCTTTATTTCGTATTATATTAAATAAAGTTGTTTCTCTCTCTATTATATATGAATACCATAATACAAAACGAAAAGTTGCAGGAAGTTCAAAGTTGATAATCGGTTTTGATGCTCGCACTGCATCTGACACAAAGGTTTCGGGCAAAATCCATCAACCGAAACTGCGAATTTACTGTTTTTTTCCCCCAGTGTTTTGCGATTTTCTCGAAGACGGCTTTCACAGTTTTCTTTAAACTTCGTATACCATCTACACACATAAATACCTAGCGCTTATATTGGAAACATTTTCTTGGGATGTTATATTTTTTTGGAAGGGGGTTACTGAGGGGGGGGAACAGTTGCGTTTTAGCTTTACTCTAAAGTTCCAATTTCAGTTCAATGTTTCTGCTATCTATATATTATTTATATAAATTAGAGGCATTGCTAGAAATTCAATTAAAAAAAAAATCAATTAACCGGAGTTAATATTTTACAGAATAGGTTTTGAGTTGGGGGGGGGGGGATTGTCTCGAAATTGACCATAACGATTTCCTTTAAATTAGAATACTAACTATACTGATATATATCTATCACTTGTACTCGAAACTTTATTCTGGAAATACTGTTTGTAGGGGTCTGGTGGAATCAGGGACTTCAAATTTCAAATGTTGGGTTCAATAGTATTAGTGACCTGTTCTGGACTACAATGTAATCACTTCCTTTCTCCAGCTCACTATTCATGCTAGGACTAATGAGTCAATTTTGATGTTTAAAGAAAAGTTCTCATTTCATAAAATTATATAACAGTATTTATAGCATTAAGAGGAGATCGGTGTGAGTGTTTCACACCAGACTTTTTATTTCCGATTTGGTTTATTGTTTGATGTTTATGTATGTGTGTGTGTGTGTGCGTGTTTTGCGCTCGTACATTATCAGGCTGTTGGATTGCGCGTGGATGCTGCGCATCAGCCGTACACTCTGTACCTAGAGTCTCCAGTCGCTAGCCAACCTTACAACGGTCCGCATGACAAATATGTCGTAGTGCGTCTTCGAAGTTTTTGCCTTTTTTTTTTTGACAGACTTCTTTGTTTTCTATGATAGTTGGTTTTTTTCATTTATTTATTTAATTTCTACGAGTAAAATGTTGGTGAAGCAGATGACAGCGTTAACTGTCATCGTATTTGCCGCTCTCATTACAGGTATATTAGAGGCATTTTTATAAATTTTTAGTCATTCTTATTTTATTTTCAGAATGAAAACAAATGTTCATTATATTAATTATAAAACTTGGCAAATATATCGCCAAATTTACGTTATAAACAATATATTTTCCCGAAATGTATGTCACAATAAAAAAAAAAAAAAAAAAAAAAAATTGTATGAATAATTAGCATGTGAAATCAGAAATTGTGTCAAATCAAGAAAAGAAAAATTTACTCATGTCCTGTGTCGGAGGGGAGGGGAAAAGTTCACTTCCGAAAAAAGCGAAAATCCCAAAGCCCCAAAATTCATGTTTTATTGTTGAATATTTGGCCGGGTCCTGTTTGATTATGTGTCATGATTTATCATGTTGTGTCATGCTGTATTCGTATTTTTAAATTTTTTGTTTAGTTTAATCAACTAAATAAATGCTTTTAAGGAATTTTAATATGGCTTAACGAAAATTGTTCATAAATTAAAAAAGAAAAATCAAATAAACATTAAAGTAAACAATTTTTCTTCTGTCACTAAGCAAATATTTGAACGTGTAAAACGAATTTCATTTTGACCGGCGGTGGACTCCCCCCCCCCGGTTTGAAAAATAATCTTTGGGTAAATATTTAATGCAGAAATGATTTTAGGATTTTTTTTATTGTTGATTATTTATGTTTGTCTTTGTTTTTCCATTCAGTTGGAGTCTTTAAATTATTGTTTTAATTGTCAAACATATTTTAGAAATAACTTTCTCTAGATTACCCATAATTCTGTGGTGTAATGTAATAATTTTTATTTGCGATTATTTCGTTACATGTTTTTTTAAATGAAGGAATTTAAAAAAAAGCTAGTGTGAAACGATTCAAACGGCTTTTACTTATTGTAAATCATACAGTTTCAATTGATAAGTTTTCTTCAATCTTGGAAAAGTTTTAATGAAATGCCGTCTGTAGGTGGAGAAACTTGCACTGCAATAAGATGGCACTTTTTAGGCGAATGTGACGTCACAGAATACCCTAAAATTCAATAAAAAGTAATTTTTGTAGTAGGTGTCGTTATCGAGAAAATCCGAGAAAAACTGAAGAATGAAAACAGTTTAAGAAATTCGCAGAACCTCTCCAAAATCAGTTGTGCCAGATAAATTTTGGTCAGCTGCTGTACAAAATAAAATTTGCAAAAAAAAAAGAAAACTAAATCTCCAATTCAGTAAAGTGGGGGGTACATTTAGTAGTTTGACCGTTATCGATTGAAAATCTTCCTGTAAGCCCCCTCCGCCCTCCCCCCCGGTAATGCCCAAATGGAATAATCCTGTTCATAAACATACACACACACACACACACACACACAGTGGGTTCCCTCAAAACGTGCAATTTCCGGTGAAAAATTAATTTCGAAAATTTTGACTCGATCGCACTTACTTCCTGTTAACAGAATAAAAGAAAGTAAAAATTAAATTTGCCTTATCGCATTTCTATTTAATTCAAAACAGAATAAGAGAAAGTAGAAACACATTATACAGCAATTAAAGAAAAAATAACAGGATTAAAAGCAAATAAAAAGAAGCAATTTGACGTAATTTCGGCCTATATTTTATCAATTGTTTTTATAAATTTTTTATCTTCGTTTTGGTTTTTTTTTTATCTTTGTTTATTTCTAGAAGCCGAGCAGATGGCCCCTCGAAGAGGTCCAGCTTTGAATATTGTGACCCCATTTTTATGTTTTTCCAATAATGGATTTTCTTTGCTTCCCTCCCCACTCTAACTGCTCCAACCCCCCCACTGCTTTAAACTTTTCCCAAGAAAATATGTGATTAAAGAATATTTGACCAGCAATAGGTTATATTCTTATTTTTTTTTGTTTTTGATATTTTTTTTTTAAGAAAGAAAATTGAAGTTGAATAGAATTTTTTCTTAAATTCCTTTCAACACTTGTTAGACATGCTGCACCAAGAAAATAATAGCTGGTTTGGATCTTACTTTGTTAAGATAGATTACATCACTAAAGTACGATGACATTCTATATTCTCCATCTGGTCATGCAATAGATTTAGGAAATTGCTTTGGCCAGATTTTTTTCCCTCGTGTTTTCCCGGCTTTATTTATTTGTAAGCTTTCCCAACCTTAAGAATTTTTTTTTACTTTTCTTACTGCAATAAGTTATTGCAATCGATTGAAATTTTCAATATTGAGTTTTCATCGGAAATAGAAATTTTGTCGACCTCTGAGTCGAAAAAACTTACGAATTCTCTTCTCTCTCTTTTTCTCACTGTATGTGTGTGTGTGTGTGTGTGTATGTGTCTTTGTATGTATTGGACAGCTAACTCAAAAACGGAAAATCGAAGAAAGTTCAAACTTGATATACCATTTAAGTTCCACCAGGGAATTCGACAATAAGGATTTGTTCAAAATCGGTCAACCGAAAGTACCATTTTACTGAATAAAAAGTTTTTATTGTTTTTACGAATTTTTTTAATCTTGTTGCAGTATCTACACTAATAAAGCGCTATAACTTTCATTTAAAACATTTTTTTCGCAAAAATTAATTTTAGAAGGATTTTGGTGGTTATGTTTTTCTCTACGGTGCTATTTTAATTAATTACACAATTCTGTCACATGCACATACACACACAAATATATATATAATAAAATATAAGTTCGTATTCATTAAGTTTTTAAAAAAACTTTATTTCGAACAATTACATAAACCACAACTGTCTAATGTCTGATGTTTGTTTACAAAGTGCTGTACTTATATACTGCTGTATTTGCAGTTTTAATATAACAAAGAGATTCATGTAACTCCCGCTACCCCTTAAAAGGAAGCTCAACTCGTAAAGCTGCCTACATCTTCTAATTCAATATTTTTCTTTTTATCAACTTTTTCCACAATGTTTCTCTTGTATAGTTTAAACTTCACAATTATACAAATTATTACAATTACAGTTATCAGCGTGAGAATATAATTTACATTGTTATGAGGATTAGCATAAGTGACTACCCCTTTTTATCTGTAGTACAATTTCTTTTATGTTTACATGACTTAAATCTTTTAGTTCGATTGTTTTATTTCAGAAATAATAGTCATTAAACTATAAAGTATTTAAATTATCAAATAAAATTTCCTTATTTGTGTCTTTTACAATTTTAAATTCTTAATTTTCAAATATACAATTACTATCAATTTTAAATGTGTATATACCCTTCACTTGTTTAAGCAGCATTTTATTTCTACATTTTACAATAATGTTTCATTTTTCTTTGCTCATAATTATTATAGCTACATTAGTTTGTTCTATCTTTTCCAGCTTGTATCCAATATTATTTTATGGAATTTACAAAATTCATATTTTGGTTAGTTATGATTTCATTTAAACATTTGTCTATAGATCCATAATTTGTTTGACAATAGTGATTTTGGTATTTCTTACAGTTTTCTAATTTTACATAATTATTAAGTTTTGCAATTAAGTTTTGACTTTCTTCCTTTATTATGAGTTCATTAACTTGGTTACTTTTGAATTTGATTAAAAGGCTTTCATAGCGTTCTCCGTCGTAGGAGTCATTCCTCTTTTGTTTCTTTTATTAAACAGAATATTTTTTTCTTGTCATTTAAACGATTTATATTGAATTCAAGCATATTAATATGTGTTTATGCTAATGTTATAGTTTGACGAAGAGTTATATATTTTATTAACTATGTCGTTACTGTGTCTTAATATTTTGTTATATTCTAATTTTGTGTTGGTAATGTTGTGTGAGTAGTTTAATTTTTATTAAATTCTTTTATGCACAAAGATCCTAGGTTGAGAAGATTAAACCCATGGTTGTTGGAAATGTTTTCTAACTGCTGACCGCACCCTTGGAAGGTCCTGGAACAGGTTGGTCCGTATTATTTGTGTTTCTGTTTATGTTTGAAGCATGAACTTTTGTTGTAGCATTTTGTAGTTGTAATGTCGCCCATTGATTGTTACAGTGTTAAGTCTAGTATTAACCGTATTAACTGTTTCATTGTTGTACTTATTTTTTTGTTTTACTCATTTTTTGTCGATTTTTCACGTGTATTTCGTCTGGTATTTCTGGAGGATGTCCCTGTCTTTACTCTAGAGTTTATTACTTTTTCTTTGTTTGATTCGGTCAGGTCCCTTACAACTTTGTACAAAAATTTTTGTTTTCTTTTTGTGTTTGTTTATGTAATCGTTAATTAATTGTCTTTCTGTGTCTATCTCGAATATTGAGTTCAACTGTAGGTGACCGTGTACTACGGAGGTAAAGGGAATATAAAAATCGTTTTCAAAGTATAGTGCATATTTTATTCTGGATTGTAGTATTTTTTTATTAATTTAATTATATCTTCCTCGAATTTGTTACCAGAAATCTCTACTATGTTTCTATTTTTGGAGTTGAATAATTTAATTACTTTAAGAGGTTTGGCGTTGTATTTAACTGAAGAGAGGATAATTTGGTGATTACTGAAATTTATCAGAGACATTTTCCGTGGTAGCCTGCTTCATTTTGTGGTCATCGACCGGTTTCGGGCGTTCGCCCATCTTCAGGATGCGATTTTTAGACAGTGTGACATCACAGACTCGCACAGAGCAAACTTAGTTTCACGCTTGAGTGTGTTGTCACACTGTCTAAAAAACGCATCCTGAAGATGGGCGAACGCCTGAAACCGGTCGATGATCACAAAATGAAGCAGGCTACCACGGAAAATGTCTCTGATGCTTTCCAGCTCTGCTCTGAGGAACCAACCACCACAACAAATTACTGAAATTTATTAGTCCGTCAAAGATGGCAATTTTTAAGATTGCGTCACCTAATATTGCCCGCAAGGGGTTCTGTGCATGCAGTTACTTGGGGAGTAGCGACCCTCGGGTTACTACAGCAAAGTACTTACTTCATGCACTCGTCAGAACAGAACACCATACACTTAAACTGCATACACTTTACACTTTACTGACAAGGACAAACACAGTACACAAAGGTCTCCGTCCCTAGTTAATTGGCGAAAGCCAAGGGAGAAGGAAGGGAATAGCTCAGTGGTAGCGCGCTGGACTAGCAACGCGGAGCTCCCGGGTTCGAATCCAGTATGTGCTCTTAGATTTTCTCTTCCTAGGAGCCTCTACAACTTACTGTCCGGTGGTGGGCAGTGTTGTCTGTAGCTAGAGAACACTGCCTGGAGGCCAGCTGTGCATCGGAGAAGGTTCCGGGGGGCACAATAGATCTTTCAGGTCGCAGTGCGATAATCCCCTACAAATTTACATCTCCCTAAAATATTCGAGTGTACTGTTGCATCGGTATTTTCATGTCCTTCAATTATTTCCATTTCACTATCGTCATTTTAGCGTTTGCTAGAATTGATTCTTTATCAGTGTCTTTTCTGTTGGCTTCTTGCAGAGATTTTTCTAATTGTTGAAAATGTGGGTGGGTCCGCAATGCTGGATAACATCCGGTATTTTCTCCGTCATAGCATACATATTGGTATTATTCCTGAGTTATTCGCACTTGAAGTGTGAGTCTAACAGAAACATTTCGTTGAAGTGAACTCTCTACACGAACTTGATAATTTGCTCTGATGATTTGCTCCACTACCGGGACAGTGAGCTGTAGAGCCTCCTAGGAAGGAAAAATCTAAGGGCAGCACAGCTGGACACGAACCCGGGTTCTCCGCATGAGAGCCCAGTACGGTAACCACTTAGCTATTCTCTTCCCTTCTTTTTAGTATTGAAAATTGTTTCTTAGGAGGCTATCTAATTCATTTAGTGTTTGAGGATTACAAGTTGCTAGGTTATCTCTAAGGGATCTTTAAGAGATATAAATGCGTATAGGGCAACTAATTTTTCATTTTGAATATCGACAATTCGTGCATTTCTATTTTCTAAAGACAATTTGGTTTGTATAATTGAAATAATTCCATAATTTCTTTTATAAATATTTCGGGAAATTTATTACCCTTTTTTTTTACGTTATGTCCAGCTGTTAGAGTTTTGGCTATTTGCAAATCTTGCTATTAATAATGCTTTTAATTGGTTCCAAGAATTAATCTGTTCTCCTTGTGTCGGTTCCGCGGCCGTATCTACCAATTTCTATTTTATATGGATAAATGATAAGGCTTTCAGAGTGTCTGATATTACTGGTTCACACCTACTTATCAATGTGGTAATTTCTTACTTATGAAATGGAATAACTATTTTGGGTTTCCGTTATAATTTGGGATGGTATCTGTGTATGCCTTGATTTCACTGATACTAGGCATTTTAAAAAGTTTAGAATTGTAAAGTAAATAAGAAAATATTAATATAATTATGAAATATTAATACAAATACGAAATGTTTTTTTAAGTGTTCAAGATTTAATAAAAATATACATAAGTAGAAATAAAAGATATAAAAATTGTTTCAATAAAATTATTAATATGATTTTTATAAAAAAATTTTCTCTCACAGTATAAGAAAAATGTAAGAATGGTATCTTCATTACTCGGATGCTGTTTTGAATTTTGGTAGTATAACGATATGCGGCTTCTGGGCTCTAGCTATGCTGGCACTGTAGAAATTACTGCTTGCCGGAGACTAGGGTTGTGGCTTGGCTGTTCGTTGTTCGTTGAACGTCGAAACTCTTCCTGTGGAAGTGAAGCTCCTTTGCGAATTCTCAGCTGTCGATGATCTTCAAACTTGAGGTTTTGGTAACCGGATTAACGAATACAAATTCGAAGTACAACTTATTTCGAATGTCTTATTTCCCATGTCTTGACTAAACTTTGAAATAGAAATTTTGTTTCAAATAATTAAACTACTTCGGGTGACTACCGTTACGACTGTGTCAAGTTCGCATTCGTTGATTAAGTTTTTAAAAAAACTTTATTTCGAACAATTACATAAACAGACCGTACCACAACTGTCTAATGTCTGATGTTTGTTTACAAAGTGCTGTACTTATATACTGCTGTAAATAGTAAACTGCTGCATTTGCAGTTTTAATATAACAAAGAGATTCATGTAACTTATATATATATATATTCGACAACCTTGGTATATTAACTATTGTATAGGCAATGGCCTGTCACTTTTATTTGAAACATTTTTACAATAAAAGTTAATTTACTAAGTTCGGATTCTTCCATTGTTGCAACATTGAAGACAATAAACGTTTACTAAAAATTATAAGTTTTAAGAAAATTGATCTTAGATAATTACGTAAATTGCAGTATGTGAGAGCCGTGTGAGTGTTTCACACCAGATTGCTTTTTTTACATTCTGTATGGAAAATTGTTTCAGCCAATAGATTCTGAAGTTGTACGAGATTGGCGAGTCTTTAGAGTGAGGTAATTTGCCTACTGTTTCAGATGAATGTAGCTTTTGAACCTCATTATAACCGAGATTCTATACAGCTGTCTAGCTAGCATATAGCCAATAAGTTGTGAGCGGTACAATGGCATGTGATCGTTATGTTCCGGATAACGAATGAAGAACATCCCGTAACTAGATTCCTTTTATTCTCTGTTATTTAACGTAGACACTTGTAAAACATCATTTCTGTTTGACACATGATTCCATCATTTTAATAAATATTTAATAATATTTTTTTAATAAAGAAAATTTGTCAGTTGGAATTGTGAGGATTACAATTGTCGAATGGTTTTTCATCAGCTTTTCTTTTTACAGCAGTAAGAGAAAGTTTTATGTCCGGAGGATTTTGTCGAGGATTCCTTCAAAATTACTTAAACGGAAAAACCTCTTTATAGCTTAGAGTTTAATTTTTCCTGTTTTGCGATTTTCTCAAAACTGGTCCAAACTTCCATATAATATTTTGCTGGAAAAGTTAATTTTAGAATTAATCTTTGGATTGCTGTTAAAGTTTTTTCCCCCTACGCCAAGACTTCGGCTAATCAGCCCGTCTGCGACGCGTACCCTATTGTAAAATTTTAGGCTGTGCTGGCGATTGAAGTTGTTCATTTAATTGGATATCCAGGAGGCACATGAGAACAGTCTCGGACGCGAACAACTTCAGACCCTTTAAAGTGCCATTTCAGTTATATTTTACGACTATATAATATGTTAATAAGAGATGAATGTGTTGCTAAAATTGTGAATCTGAAGAAATTGAGCTGACTAGGATGGATATCTTACGTATATAAATAACTCGGTATGAAAACAAATCAGTTTCAAATCAGAAAACCCAGTAACTCAAGTATTTTTCATGAAAAGGGCCGCGGAAACCTAAAAGAACAAATCATTTTTGTTTTTTTTGCATCATTTTTTCGCCGAAAAAATTGTTTAGGGAATTGGGATGTCACATGCTTTCTTGATAATATCATTTTATTATAGGTTTTCCACATCTATGTAATGTTTATGTTTTATGTATGTATATATATTTCTCTCTATTTAAATTTGTGCATTTTGATTTATATTTGTGTAAAAATATATATATATTTGTGTATTGTATATATATATATATATATATGTATGTATGTGGGTGTATTTATATGAATTATAATATATTTGTATGCTAATAAGTACACATATATGTGTACCAAGTCTATCATTTTTAATAGGAGAGAGAGAGAGTGAGAGAGAGTGAGAGTGTGTGTGTGTGAAAGAGAAAGTAATTAAATTTAATTTTATACATTAGAAAATATTCGACTCACTGTTAGAAATAAAAATAATTTAATAAAAAAATTTATATGTACATATAAAAGAATGTATTCGCTATTATTTTATGTATGTATCATGTCACTATTGTACTTTTTAATGATTTTAAATGTGTATAATTATCATTAATATTGTATCCAATTACATGCAATACGTATATTAAATGGTGCATGTAGAAATATACAAATAAATCTATGCAATGTTAAAGACAACTAAGCAAGCATTAAAAATTCCAAGGTTCCAAGTAAATTTGTCGGTTGTAGCTCTAGAAATTTTAGCCAGAGTAAGTCCGTGTGTTTCGCTAGATTTTTATTAATTATTATAATCGTCAGCATGTGCGGTCATTGGCGCCCGGGACCTCTCCAGTACACACCCGATTTCCGGCCCCTGCTCTCTCGTGATTCACTGTCAGTCTAACACTGTCTGTCCATCATCGGACTATGAGATGTATTGTGGCTCCTAGGAGAAAAATATCTAATAGCAATTCCAACTCGGAGCCTTCTTATTTCATTATTATTAAGAAACAAATTCGCGCAGAAATATAACTAACTTAACGTTATTACGCGATTTATACACGTGTTATAATATTTCACTACTTGTAGTTCAAAAACCTTTTCAGACCGAAATGGCAGTTTATATTCAACATTTTTGTTTGTAGAATATATAATAGAAAATCTTAATTAAAATATGTAAATTTCACAGTGAAATAGAGACAATATTTATGCTGGAACAGAAATATTTTGGAAAAAAAAGAGGAAAATATGAAAATCAAAGTGTTGTAGTCGCGTTGTGGTCTCTTCAAATTCATTGAAATTAGTCATTAATAAAATGTAAATAACCACGCGCTCACGGTTTTAATTGAATTTTCCAATCTACTGAATTGAAAAAAAAAATGATTTAATTTCATGTCTGTTGGAAAAATGATTTTTTTTTTTTCGCCAATCAGAATAAAATAATTTTATTTATATCATTTATATATTTCACAATATTTCAGCACTTTTACATTTATAATAAAAATTAGTTCCGATGATTTACATTTATGGTGGGGTGTTATTTTTATTTAGTTGTTCTTAATGCAGGTCACCGAAAGTATTATGTCTTATAATTTTCGAAAGAGGTTTTTCAACGGAAATACATATATTTATGTCTATTGAGTGCAAATAATTATTTATTTGACAAGTGAGAGAAGAAGGACTTTTTAAACACTCCAGTTCCCAGTTTGATCGCGCGAGTGCGTGAAACTGGACGAGAGGTGTGAAAAATACCTCCTTACGATTTTTCTCTGCAATCGTATTAAATTGATTCTTAATTTATGACAATAAAAATATGTGAAAAGATGAAAATATTAAGAATGCATTTTATTCCATGTCAAGTATATTCCCTGTCTCTATGACCTGTTCCGTTTGGTAAAACAACAAATCCGGTGTATTTGGGATTTGTTTCGCGTATTGCCGCTGAATGTCGGGCTAATTAGAGTTGAATATTGTTACTTTTAACACATAGTGAGAGAAAGTATTGTGTAACTCATTTGTGTGTGCAAGTTGTACTTTCTTCATTAAATTTAATGTAATACGTCACATTATTCAAAGATTACAGAATGTTTTTGTTTTTTGGTGCTTGTTTGTGTCCCTCAAAAACGGAAGCTCTAGGTATCACCACCAGGTTCCGTTAGAACATCACTGGTCACATTCTTTCAACCGGATGTGCCACTTTATAATTTTTTCACTTCCAGTTTTTTGGCGTTTTCCCCGAAAATAGCGTTCTAAATTTTTAATTGAATTTTTTTCTGGGCAAATTGATTTCAATCCTGGTTGTAGAAATGGGATGCTCTCTATTATAATTGATCTCCCATCTGAAGTGCCATTTTAGTGAACTAGCACAGCTGTGTCACTGCATTATGTTGAATATATTATCAAAATTCCCTAATTGAAGATAATCCTTTTGACAGGAAACGTACCACTTTATATAAAGATATTATTTTTGTGCGATATGTTTTAGAGAGGTTGTAGGAGGGGGCTGAAACGTCAACTTATCCTGTAAAGTGTCATTGCATTTCTCCGCATCCCAAGTAACTCAGTTAATAGCAGATCTTTGCAGGTGCTATATATGTACTGTTTGAATGTTGGAGGTATCCAGTGTGAACGATGTTCGTCAGGCAGGAGATGCCCTTGCGTGGCTCACTTTCTCGTGCTGCACTGTTCTTAATGTGATTGGCGAATCTCTTCAAACTTCGAATACCTCCAGTACTTTAACTGCTAAACCTTGCGTTACGTCCCAAATTTTTCCAGAACTCCCAAAAATCAATTTTCTCAGAATAATTTTCAAGTTTCTAAAGTTGAGTCATTGTATGACTAGTTAGTAACCAATTGTGAAGAAACCCACTAATGTGGTTCTCATGGAAACCTCCGCAAACGAAAAAAAATTCCAGTATGAAACACTCACACGACTTTCTCTTAATGCCCGTAATACAGTTGTATATTATAAAATGAACAGTTTCCTTTAAATTTCAAATTTTGCTCATACATCCTAACATAAATATTCAGGTGGTGGTGGTGGGGGAAACAAGTGCCAACCTGCCACAACACTGGCAGGTAGACAAGGATTAATTACTTACATTGTTTTCAATAATGAAAAAACACTTTGAATTGTAACGTCTTAGATTCCTCAGAACCATCTAAAAAAATTGTTTTCAAAATAATATATAAAAGTGATACGTTCCTATCTATGCAGCAAGCATTTCAAGTTTAAAGAAAATCGAGGCGACCGTTTTCAAGAAAATTCCAAAAAACTGAAAAACCTGTTCTTTAAAGTCGCACTTCCGATTAACCGATTTTTTTAAATTTAGAATTCCATCAATACTTTTAATGTGTATTAATATTATATAGGTGATAAAATATTATACTGAAGTTGCACTTTAAGGGGAATGTATAACGCTACTGACCCCCCGGAAATCCCCAAAAAATCAATTTTCCAGGGAAAATGTTTCAAATAAAGGTGATGGGTATTTCTGTGTGTACATAGTATACGAAGTTTCATTTCAATCCCGTTCAAAATCAATTGAGCCGTTTTTGAAAATATCACTAAAAGTAAAAATAAAAATCAGTAAAGGCGCACTTCCGGTTGATGGATTTTGCCCGAAATCTTCGTATCCGATACGGTGTTAGTACCTAAAGGATTACCAACCAAGTTTGAACTTCCTGCGACTTTTCATTTTTGAGATATTCTGTTAACAGAAGCAGACACACACACACAGTCACCGACAACTATTCGCAAAAAACTTTTTTTTCGTATTCAGGGGACCCAAAACATATATTTCCGGTGAAAACTGAATTTCAAAAATGTGCACACACGTATTCCCTCCCCCCCCCCACTTAAAGCATCGAATTTTAAATTATAATTTACTTGATTTGAAAGCAGCACTAAGAGATAAAACGAAAGTTTTACAATAATTTTTCTTAACAAAGTGACGCTAATCGATTAATTAGTTGTAAAAAAATGCAAAGATCTGCTATTAACTGAGTTACTTGGGATGCGGAGAAATGCAATGACACTTTACAGGATAAGTTGACGTTTCAGACCCCCTCCTAAAAACACATAAATGATATAATGAAATTGTGTCGATAAAGTGTGTGTAAACTGACTTGGTGAGTTTGTGATATCACAGTGTTTATCAAGGCAACCTGAGAATAGGAGTACGCCACAAAACGGTCGATGACTACAAAATGAAACAGACTATCACGGGAAAAAATCTCAGTTGATAAATAGCATAGACAGTTTTCTTTTTAGTGAAAATTAATTACATTATTCACTTGGAAAACTGTTATTAATTAGCTTGGAAAATTTATGTAAATTAGTAATTTAATGAGGATATTTTGTTTTTGATAAATACTTCATATGATTAATTAGTCGTTTTTGTAGATAATAAGCTTTTCTTGTTAAATGGAGTGTAATTGTAAACAGATTTATTAGCTTGGGAAAATTATTATTGTTATTAGCCATGTTTAACATCGCTGAAAAGATCTGCGTACTGTAGTGGTGAAGTTTAGTGAGGTAAAACGACCTCTACAGAATTTTCTGAGAATATATTGGCTCTCGTTCGCTTAAAGGAGTGAGGTTTTTAATTCTGCGGACGCCCAGTGAGAGTATGCGCTTAGTGTATTTGGCATTGCCTTATCTTTAAATTTACCTTTTGTTGTATGCAAACTTTAAAATATAGTGTAAATTTAACAAAGCAGGGCCATTTGTCTTTGACGCTAATTTAAAATCTCAAATTCTAAAAGGATTCGTGGAACCTGAGCTTATTCAATGTCCACTTTAATTGGTACAATGTTCCACTTAAACCTAGAGCAGCGCCCTACTTGTTCTACATTCCTTTTGTATCATGGTAGTATTATTTGTGTCGAGTATTCCATTATATCGGCTTTATTGCAAACAACCTAAAGTAATTATATAAATAAAACAACCACCACAATGGCGTCTACAAGTGGAACCTTGGTCATAAAGAATCTTCCATCAATTTTTGCCTCTCTTGCTTGGCCGCTTTCCAATTATTTGTATCCACAATTGATGCAACATTCTCCCTCTGACCATGTCACCTTTGATCGCCATCCTGTTCATCTCTGTCCTTCTAGCTTCTCCTTTTCAACCTTCTTCTAGCATAAAAAAATGGATTTAGGTAGTTCTGAGGAATCTGAGGCGTTAAAATGTGTTTGTTGATTGTTGGCTCTCTCGATTGGCACTTATCATCCCACGCCTGTATATTTGTATTTAAAATGTAAAGGAAATTTGTACATCTATCAGTATTCTGTGGTGGCTTCACACCAGATATGTTTTTTAATTATAGTTGTTTAAAAAAAATACCATGTATACACTCTATATTTGAAATTACAATTGGGTGTTTAAAAGACAAGTTTATGTAAGTTAAGTGAAGTAACTAAGGACCGAGTAGAGCAGTTGAAAACAGAAACTCCAGTAAATTGAAAAGGAATTTCAAAGCAGTGTGAGTTTAGTTGAATCTGCAAGTGGTTGTGTTGCTGGAGGGCGGGGAACGCTTTACAGAACCCTTTAGTTTGCCTGAGGATGTAACAAGGCAAGTTAGTAACATCCCTTTTGCACTTTCCTTCCTCTGGGATCTCTCCCCGGGGGATAGTGAACTAAAGCCCGCCTGCTCTGACCTTCATGTACATATACACGCATTCCCAGTATTCAACTTCTTGGACATTTATCCTCCTACTACTTTACAAACAACTTTACACCCCGTACTGTCAAACTTAATTCCACTCAATTAAACAAACGTTTAAAATTGTTTAATTTATTTAAGAAACAATAATCAGGTGTGGATCATTGACACTACTTTACAGTAGTAGTTTTCAGAAGAATATATTCTAGGATCTGACTTACTTTGTATAGCAGCGACTTCTATCAGCACCCTGCCAAACTTGCAACGGCAGATTAAATTTAAGCATAACCCTCATATCCATAAAAGTAATAAGTTTATATATGTATGCAGTTTGCGTTTCAAGCTTAAAGAAAATTCACTGATGGCAGCCATGTTGAAGGAAATTCAAGAAAACCCAGAAACCCTTTCTGTAAATTCGAATTTCCTGATTTTATTTGATTTTTTTAATATGAGTTATATGTAGTAATGTATGTTTGTTATCCGCTTCCGTCCAGGATAACCTGATCGGTAGTTGGACATGTTTTGATTGAGTTTGGCGTCAAAAAAAAAAGAAATTCATTTACTCCTCAAGCAATATTTTAAACTACGGGCCAACGGTGATTGTCAAAGCTTGAATATTGCATGGTCCATTTTGTCGAAATAATTATCTTGAGCTTTGGCCATAATATTATGTTTAATATACATGATCAAATTCATAAGTCAAATCAATAAAGTATGCTCATCTCACAGTTTTCCTCATCTCACTATTACCTCTATGTTTCATTATTTCGTATATAGTTTCTTCTTAGAAAGAAAATTAAGTTTTTCCGACTGAAGGGAAATTCTAGCTAACATGTTTTTTTTTGGTTAGGTTAAAGTTAAAAGTGCTACCATTTTAGTGTTTGAATGGCAGAAACCCAGTGAAGCCAATGGCGCACTCTATCCTTATTGTGACTTCCTAGAGAACCATTTTATGTGCATCCACTGAAGAAAAGTTGGACGTATTGAGATGAAATGTAGCAGAAGTAAAGGCAACTATTCGCCCGAATATATAATAATGTGTGTGTGTGTGTGTGTGTGTGTGTGTGCGTGTGTGTGTGTGTGTGTGTGTGAGTACATGTTTCGCAATAAAATTTTGCTAAAATACTTTTTTTATTCTCTGTTTTTTTTTCTTTTTTTGTACCCCTTGCCTCGCTATTCTTCTATTATATAACTTTATTCCAATGCCAATTTAATTATATTTATTTACTAGCCAATGAAAAAGAAAGATTCTCCATTAACATTGGAATTCTGTTTTTTTTGATACTTTGACATTGATTTCGTTACTGTGTTATTATTGCATATTAAACTTTGACGAAACACTGACCAAATGCAGCAAAAAAGAGGGCACCGCCGCGGATACTATTACAGATAAAAATAGGAGATAAAATTCAGTAGTATGAAATGAAACAAAACTTTATTTGATAACGTAGAGTAACATCCTTAAGTACAATTAAACAAAAAAAAAAAGTATATATTTATATATTCTAAATGTCCACATCTAGCCTTAATGCATATTGAGTTGCGACTAAAGAGATCTCGAAAGCGATGGTTTCCGATTATAACTCAATTTCGCCAATCTTAAAACGATCGCAATAGTTGCTGAGTAGAGAAAGTAATCTTCACCCTTCAAACAGCGATTACTTCCAGTTGTATAACATATTTTTTATAAAATCCATTTTCCGGATTTTCAGGGAAAATAATTCCACTTTCATGTTTTGTTCTCTCTTTTTTATTTGACCAGCTAATAGAATACCAACACAGGAAGCTGGTAATACAATTAGTCTCCATTTTTGCCAATTTACAAACATGCAGACACACACACACGGCCATATTGATTTATATCCCACCGCTCACATACAAACTTACAGAAATCCCCTATCATCAGCTACTTCAAACAGACACGAAACAAAATTACATTTCCACCTCTCCGTTCTGCCCCGCCTTTCGTCACCTCCCAGTCTGTCTACAGCAGCACTAGTGGCTGGCAATTTGTATCACAATCTTGACGTAGATTAAAACTGAATAAAATCGTATGTTACTTTTGTTTGTTCGTTTCTTTCTTCTTTTTTGTTGTTGTTGTTAGTCAGCTCCATACTAATTTGTTATTTATTAGTTTGTAGATTTTTTTTTAAACATTATTTTAAATTTTTTAATAAAAATTTTCTCGGATTGTGTGAATTTCGTGGTGATCTCTTAGATCTTGAAATGAAAAAAAGAATAGCAAGAAAGATCAGCACTAGTTCAGAGTTCAGGTTTCTCAAGAAAACGGAGAATATCCAATTCATTCATCTTAACATAAACCAGTCGATATTTTAGATTATTACGCTAACGATTTGTTGAACACTGTGAAGACAGGGCTGCTGTAATTTCTAAGTGACATAAAAGGGGCTTAAGAAATGATAGAGGAATGTTAGACAGCTAAAGTGGCACATAAGTGTTCACTAGGAGAAACGGAAGCAAAGTTGGAGCGAAGGAAAACCCTAGTACCAGATTATATTGGAGATTAAAAAAAGGGATCACGCGTTTAGGAAGCGGGAACTGTACTGGGTCTGGAGTATCGACGTCCATTTGGTACTTGTTCTGCAGGTGCAAAGAAAAGTACAAAGAAGAAGAATTTTGTCAAAATGCAGCTGCATTTTGACATTGTAAAATGCAGGACGTTGATTGTAAGACATTTCATTATCAAAACTAATTGAATAGAAACTTACCTTTCGATCAACAACTCGCCGACATATAATATCACATATTTTACATACCGCCTTTCTATCTGGTAATTCTAATCTCTCTGAACAGTCTTCCGCCTCTCTACCATCTGTGAGTCTTCCAAGCTATCTCAATCCGCCAATGGTTCCGAGATTTCCGTCGGCCCTAATCAGTCCTCCTGCATCCTATAGAATAGAGAGAGCTGTGGTCGTTAGCTTCCTCCTGCTCCTGACATCCTATTTCTTATTTCTTCCAAACTTATTTTTTAAATTTCATATAAATAAGAAGTAAATAAATTTATATAATAAAAACACACAAACACATACACACAAAGTTCCGGACCAAATCATGACATACAAGAAAGAGGTACCCGCATAGATGTCCGCTCATAGAGGTTTCACACCTCCAATAATCAACAGAATTTACTTCATTTAGCTAAAAAAATTATGATTTATATATTTTGTTCTAATGGGTCATTTAGAAGCAGAAACTAAGTTCAAAGATGGGCTTTGGTGAAGAGCTTAATAAGATTATAAAAATCTATTTTTTAATTTGGGATGAATATTCTCATATATGAATTCATAATTAATTCAGAACAGGATAAAAAAGAATAATCAGTTACTTTTGTTTTCCGTTATTGTCCTGCGTTAGCTCGCAGCCTCTGCCTTCAGTTTGGGAGAATTTATTCTTAATTCGAAAACAACGGGTTTGTTTAGAACGAAAACAAAGGTAACCATTCAAAAATACTTCAATGGGCGTAAGAAAACGTCAGTATGTTTTGTGCAAAATGTAATTTATTGTAAACCTTTACTTTAAGCATGGTGTGGTAACTTCACAGGTAAAAACGTATTACTTTTATTTGAAACATTTCCCCCTAATATTTTGGATATTTCTGCAGAATTTGTGGCGATAATTTCAAATTATATGTATTTGGGCCATATTATAATCATTTCTTCTCTACCTGCCAAGAGAGTACCACCCAGAAGGAGGTCAGACTTTGCATAATACGCAGAGAAATACACTGATTCCTTACAAGTCGGATAATCTCGAAGTCTCTGTACCAATATCAGAAAAAATACAAAGTTTGGAATTGATGGCAGAAAACAAGTTGGCACTTGTTATTCCCCCACCACCTCTATAATTACGTGCCAAATCGTAAAATTTGAGTTTGAAGAAAATTTGGCATTTTATATTTATTGTCATTCTGCCAGTTATGCCTATTTAATATAAAAGGAATAGGAGAAAGTCGTGTGAGTGTTTCATACCCGATTTTTTTTACAGTTTACCGAGATCTAAAGTTCCCACCATTATTTAAACTCTTGAAGACAATTAAATGGCGAATGGAAATTAAATTTGCGAAAATAAAATTTGGTGTTGACTGGATGAACGTTAACACACCTCCGTCTAAAGTAAAAGTAACTATAACCAGCAAACACCAGCTAAGTAGTTAGTTTCCTTGAACCGCCAACAAATCAAATACTTTGTCTGATATTAGTACGAGACTTTTGAGACTATCCGCCTTGGAAGGAATCACTATTTTTATTTCTCTGTGTATCACCCCAAGGACTGACCACCTTCTGGGTGGTACTATTTAGCCGCCAGCGTTAGAAACATCCAAGCCTTCAGACAGAAAAGTTTATAAAACCAGGAACAATGCATTATTTATACATTTCCATCTAAAAAATGCCTAAGGTGTATAATGCACCTTCAGGACATGCAATTAACATAATAATTTTGTTTGTTTGTTGCCTTCCTCAGATATTCATCACGAACATTGTGTATATTTTTTTTTAGTTTAAATTATCACAACTTAAATTCAGTTCTTGGTTCCTTACTTAATATCATAAATTTTTTTAACAAATAATTTTCTATTTCTTTATTTTTAAATATTTAAATGACCCGAAATTTTCAACTGATCCGAACTATTAGAAATCGAATTAATTTAAATGTTTTAACTCCAAAATTATATCTAGAATAATAGAACTCTCTCTGTCACACACACGAAGTCTCTAGTCCTGAAAATGGGTGGCGCGATAGCGTCGTGCCTTTACTCTACTGTCAACGACAAAGGTAGTTAATAAGCTGTGTGATAATTAATGTTATAGTTTTTAAACTGCAATGTTGTTAATTATATAGCTTATATTATACGAGTTAAAGGGACGCGGTGATGAGCGCAGAAAGGGGTCTGGACGAGAGCCCGCGTGAAGCCGTCGCTGGTGCAGATCTTGGTGGTAGACACACATACACACATGTATGTTCTCTTCATAGTCTTCATCATATCTCTTCACATATGTCTTCTCATAGCTCTGATGGTGAAATTTTCTTGAAAGTTGACTTTTTATTAAATATTTATCTGCCACCATATTAAATATTTATCTGCCACCATATTAAATATTTATCTGCCACCATATTAAATATTTATCTGCCACCATATTAAATATTTATCTGCCACCATATTAAATATTTATCTGCCACCATATTAAAATGCCATCATATTGGGAAGCCAAAAGACTCCGTCATCGGAATAATCAAACAATATTTTCTGCATAATGTTTCAAAATGAAACTAATATATATATATATATATATATATCGAACCAAATGATCTAGACCTCCTAGGGAGAGAAAATCTAAGGTCAGCACTACTGGGCTCGAACCCGGGAACTCCGAATTGCTAGTCTAGCCGATACCTCTGAGCTAATCCCTTACCGTAATAATACTAATAAAATAAAATAAAAAATTAATAAAATAAATTAAATTTATTAATTTATTTATTAATAAATAAAATAAATTAAATTTATTAATTTATTTATTAATAAATAAAATAAATTAATAAAATAAATTACAATCCTGGAAAAGTAAGCCTCTACATGGAAGGTATGCGAGTGAACTTGGAAAGCCTGAAGTCGACAGTTGGGCGTCGAACGCATGGTTATACAGGGGATACTTGTTCCCGGACGGAAGGGTTTATGATAGCAATACAGGATCAAGTAATAAACCCATTGAACTACCGCCGGTAAGGATAGCAGCATTACTGATGACCGGTGTAGGTTGTGTCATAGTGACCGGGAAACGATTCAACTCGTGACGTCAGGCTATCGAGCGATAGCGCAGACTCTATATAAAGCCAGACACGACAATGTCGCCAAGCAGATCCATCAAAGACTAGCACTGAATAATGGATTACTTAAAGAATCCACACCATATTATAAGTATCAGCCAGCAACCATAATGGAGAATGAAAGCTGCAGACTTTATTGGGACAGAAGTATGATAACAGACCAGCATATCTCACACAGCAGCCCAGATATCATCCTATTAGAGAAAAAGGAAGAAAACTGTGCATTTAATAGATGTGGCGGTCCCTAACAGTGAAAATTTGTCGTCAAACGACAAAATTCCGAAATATATTCAGCTTTCTAACGAAATTAACCAAATGTGGAATGTGGGGATTGTGAGGATAGTTCCTATTGTCCTTCATCAACAGGCGTGATTCCTACTTCTCTGAGGAGAATATTCAGTCGCTATCTATTGACGAAAATTTATACATTAATCTGCAGAAGTCAGCTACATTAGATACATGCCACGTAGTGCGACATTTTTTAGGTTTCTAAACTAAAATAGTTAATTTATAGCTGTTCGAAAAAATTCCCAGCTATATAATCCCCAGGATCTCTCTGAGAATATATAATAATAATAATAATAATGTCATAACAATATAAGATCAAGTACTATGAGAAGAAAATATTGAATAACAATGTCCGAAATGATTCATGTAGGCTTTGTGGATCCTTTGTAGATCCAGGAAGGTATTAACCATCTGTTCCGGCTGCCGGGAATAAGCTCGAGCTGAGTATTCGCAGCGACACAATAGTGCAGCGCGGGTCTTGCACCAAGAACTAGCGAAAAGAATGCAACTCCATAGACGACTCTACGGCGCCGCACTTACCTTGTAGTGACCTAAAATTTGAAGACAAATTATAATAATTACATATGCCAAGATGAAAGGGGGACTGGATTCAGAAATTATGGAGCGACGTGAATTAAGAGAAAATCGTCCCAAATATGGTGCCCTGGGCAGTACTTTGTACTACTCGCAGGATAATGGACGTTAATGTCTTCAAATGTGCGGTTTAGCAATACATTACAAATCAATAACTCATGATATACAACTAACATGTTATAGCCGCTGGTAATATAGTATGTACATTAGCTGTAGTAGTATTAACTAGATAATAATAGTCTGTTTTTATTTATTTTTTAGTTGTAATTAAAACTGTTTACAAAGCATAACACAGCAGAGAGTTGGAGAAATTATAATTACGAATCATGCTTCAAATAACAACAGAACCAGTAATTACATATATAATTAAACAAAATTTAACTAATATAATTAATTAATATAACCAATAAATACATTACAATAATAACTGTTTAATTTAAAAAATCCTAACAGTTAATCAATACTTTCAAGTGGTTACACTTTAACCTTGGTAATTCACATGCTATAATCAACAGAAAATTTATTATTTTCAAACAGAAAAGTTTAATTTATTCTGAAGACACACACACAAACATTTGGTGTGAAACCCTCGCACTTTCTCATACTACACTGTAATGGATTTAAAATAGACAATATTTTCAAATTTATAATTTTGAGTACTAAATGTATATTTGTGTTCTATTTTATATCAGTGGGAGAGTCTAAATTAAAAAAACACCTTTTTGAGGAAACCAGGCACTTCCCCTCTCCACCACAATTTGTTTAAATGAACTTGCAAACAAAAGTGATAGGTCTCCTCTGTAAAGAACAGTTTGTTCATCAAATTTAATAAATTCCTCAGTGTCTTTATGGAGCAAATCGCAGAAAATTGAAAAGAACTATTCATTAAAAAGGCACCGGTTTTCTTCAAACTCGGAATTTCGGCAACTTATTTCTTATTAATTAATATTAGAATTGTATTTCGGCCAAGATAGCACTTTAGAGAAAAACATAAACGCATCCTCCAAAAACATGAATCTAGAAGCGCCCTTAAATGAATTTCCCTGGAGAAAAGTTTGAAATAAAAGTTTTAGCTCTTCGTATTAGTAGTTAGTACAACAGGTTTGTAAAAGATCGTGAGGGCCGATTTTGAAAAAAATCGCGCAACCACAAACATCCATTCAGTAAAGTGGTACTCACGATTGAAGAATTTTGACCCGCCGGTGATACCTAAACGGAATGTCAAATTTGAACTTGCTGCGATTTTTGCCAATACTTTTCCACACACACACACACACACACACACACACACACACACACACACCATACAAAGACCATTTTCTAAAAACTACTTTTTCGGACTCCGGAGACCTCAAAACCTGTATTTCCGGTGATAAGTAGATATCGAAAATTTGTCTTGATTACATAACTTCCTGTTACTTAAGAAAAAGTAAAAATGAACGATTATTACAAAGAAAAAATATGGAGAAAAAATGTTATAGCCCAAAGAATTGCAGACTGACAGAAAATACTAATCAAATACAAATAATCCATTCAATTAATTCCCCATTAGCAGAGAGCACCTTCTCTAACAACAACAATAAAAGAATTTGACCCGATTACTATACTTTCTCTTAGTAGGAGAAAAAATTATCAACCTTAGATTTTGTATTTGTTAATAAAAGTGGCTGTATCTGTTGAGAGTAACGTATCACTCCTAACTGCTAGAAATGTATCTGTCTCTGAGCACCAGCAACATGGAAAACTCCGAGAGGATTGCGGGCTACTGTCCAAACCAATATTGGTAACCAATATATGGCAGGATACTGTGCCATATATTGCGCAAGGGCGCAAAGTATGTCTCATTCCTTTAGAATGATATGACAGGTCTTACATCCAGCCAACTGCAATGGGCCGCTACCCTCCCCTTATTTATGTGAATATTAAGTTTTAAGTAACCTTAATCAAGACCCAGCAGGCTAATGTTCCGGTTATATAAATTAAACGCAGAGTTCATGACAGAATTAACAACTCTAAATTGCAAATTATTTTTCATTCCATTTAGAATGAAATTCTTGTTTGTTCTACGTTCAACCGCCAAATATTCAACACATTAATTCAGCAAAGTAAGTTCTTAAGTGCAAAGCCCAATTAAACGGGATAGAGATCCACACTTTTAATAAAGAAAGCCTTTGAAAACACTGGCTTGTAAGTATATAATAGGTTATATTCAACAGATGAGTCCATCACACTATTATTTTCTTAAATACTCAGAACTGCATATTAACCATCGTCTGTATTAAATAAAATACATTACAATCAAAATGTCCATAAATTATACCGTTGACGGCCAAATGACTGTCAGGGGAGTTCACATGTTGCTGTGGGTTTTTATATACAGTAAGTATATCAAATTATATATATAGATATATATGGTTATTTATTTAACATTACCTAATTCTTGTCTCTACTTTATAGTTCGTACTTCCATACGGTATTGTTGAAATAACACTTTTATAGGAAAGCTTGAATTCCTCCCTCCCAAGAAACCCCCAAAAGTAAATTTTACTAGCAAAATATTTGTAGAATGTTTCTGGAAAATCAACCTGTTAATAATCTTTAACATAAGGCATATGAATGTACTTAGGAAAGCACAGTTTAATGAAAGTTGCAAAAAACCAATCAGTGAAGGCTGCATTTTCAGTTAACGAATTGTTTTTACTTTCTCTTACTCCTAATAAGAGGAAGTATTGTAATCGTGTCAAATTTTCGGTATCGAGTTTTCACCGGAAATATCCGTTTTGAGGTCCCCTGAGTCCAAAAAAGTGGTTTTAGCAAAATAGTGTGTTTGTGGATGTGTGTGTATGTATGTGATTTTCTCAAAAATGGCTCCGACGATTTTCTTGAAACTTCGTATATGAACTAGGCATACAAAGATGTACAACTTTTACTTAAAACATTTCTCTGGGAAAATTCATGTAAGGGCACAGTTAGGAGAGGCGTGGGGTTATGTTTTTCTCTACAGTGCTATTTCAGTTTATTATACAATTCTGTCATCTAAATAATATTAATTAGAATTGAATGTGTTGAATGAATTTGAAGAAAATCGGATGACCGGAAGTGCGTTTTTCGTGAAATGTATTTTTCAGTTTTCTGCTATTTTCTCTAAAACGGTTCTATCTGTTTTCTTTAAACATGAAATATCAACTACACATACAAGGATCTACAATTTTTATTTGAAACATTTCTCCGGGAAAATTATTTAAGGGCACTTTTGGGGTAGAGGTGGGATTACAGTTTCCTGTAAAGTGCTATTTCAGTTTAGTACACAGTTCTGTCATCTGAATAATATTAATTAGAATTAAATATTTTGCAGAAATTCCGAGTTTTAAAAAAATCAGAAGACCGGAAGGGCGTTTTTACTGAACAGTTCTTGTGATTTTCTCCATAAAAACACCGACGAATTTCATTAAATTTGCTACACAAACTATAAAGTTTGTTGTCAATTACAGTTTTGAAACCTGGGGTAAGAGAAAGTTGTGTGAGTGTTTCAAGATTTTTTTTTATTATTATTATTTACAGTATGCTAGTCGGAAAGGTTTTTTAATGTTTTTGTTGAAAATAAAGCCATTAAATCTCCTTTTTATAAAGCTTTCTCTCTTCAATGACAAATCTTGTTTTATTTTAGATCAAATTTACAAACTTTAAATACCGATAATAATTACAATTTAAAACAGTGTTTTCTTTCTAGTTTTTCTTTTTGAAGTAATAGTGGGAGAGAAGGGTTGAGAAAGGGGAAGGGTGGCTGGGGGCGAGAGAGTGGGGGCGAGTGAGTGAGATCCTCTTTTACAAAATAATTTTCTCCAAGTTTAGTGCTATTTAGTTACTTTGTGATACTTTGTGCGGTTACTATTCTTCTGTGTGTGTGTGTGTGTACGTTAAGCACGGTCATATACTTAACTTATAAGGGGGGGGGACTTTAACAAGAAAGTGATATAGGTGAACTGTACGCCGCCCTCTGATGTCTACCTTTTGAAATAAAGTGAACAGCTTTTATAAAAGACTCGAAGGCTCCTTTAAGTAGTTCAAGCGGCAAATAACGCTATTATTAGAAAGAGTCTCGGCTTTCACGTTGTCTCATATCTCACCCTTCCATAAACAACAATAGATAGAGAGAAATTTCTAGCTAAATTGATTACAATTCAATATGGTTAATATAATTTTTGGACAGGATGTTTCTATGTTATCCCTTTTCTAATTGAATCGAAAACTTTTCCTTTTGATTCTTTTTTTTGGGGGGGGAGAAATTTGGTATAACGGAGGCTCAGCTAATTACATTTTACGACCACAATAGCGACTGATCAGTGTAATGGCAACACCATGATGATTATGGATGGTGATTTGTGAAATGAAAACACACAAACTGGCTCTTTACTCACAATTTATATTTGAACGATTTAATCAGTTGAATGCAGGGTAGAGTGACCGAGCATAGAGCGATGATTGCTAATGGCGTTGACTGATTTGAGCCGCCTGAACAGTGATTTGGTTGGTTGCAACTCTGCTTGGTGTAACCATGGATTAGCTACTAATGTGCCTTAATGAAACATTAATTTTGAATATGTTAACTTGTCAAGATTGAACTGGCATCTGAATTGTACTCTCAAGAGTTTATCTGGGCGAGTAATTATTATTATTCTTTAAAGTATATTTGGTGACCTCATTAAGCCCTCAGATGGTCGTATTTTATTCAGTTTCTCCTACAACATCCAGGTGGGAGTTTCGCTGTGGTAGTTGAAGCCCATTCGTATATTACAGTGGCCGTAACAGGGGAGATAATGCGCAGTTGGCGTGCGCCTGGAGACTTTAACAAGAACGTGATATAGGTGAACTGTACGCCGCCCTCTGATGTCTACCTTTTGAAATAAAGTGAACAGCTTTTATAAAAGACTCGAAGGCTCCTTTATAGCGGTAAATAGTTCAAGCGGCAAATAACGCTATTATTTGGATACGGCTGTTAATGGAACTATTGAGTCCAGCTTTTGTATAGCAAATTTGATGGTTATTGGTTCCATTACATCTGCAAACCAAAATCTACTGTACTCTATTGGAAGGATCATCATTGGAATTCAGATATGTACTGGGGGCACCTTTCAAAAAATAAAAAATATTAAGGTTCCTATAGGGTTTGTTGGTGCGAGAGATGCTGTTTCTGATAGGGTTGAGAAATGTAAGGCTGTTGAGGAAAGGGCATGTTCGTTGAGTAAAGGAAATGCCAAGAACAGTTCAATTATTATAATTATTCATATTGTGTATACTAAGCAGCCTGATTACAGGTAATAAAACCTACCTTAATTAGTTTATTTAATAATTAGATTTTATAAATGCATTAATCATTCGCAGTTGAGGATATTTATGTCTTATACTTCTTGACCTACGTTGTAAGCAATAATGTTGTAAACATGGTATATTCTTACATAATTTTACACGGAATAACACTAGATGTTATTGTGGACGCTAGGGATGCTAGTGTCCGCTGGAAGCGGTGGATGATGAGAAGAATATTCTAGTGGCACTTAATGTCCCCTATAAACCATGTGTATCTGAAGTAGATGTGGCCAAGTTCTTAAGAGGATGTACTACTTCCCTTGTAGTGTCTGTGTTTTGCTCATGGTATATAGTGTCTGTAAGATCCACAAGAGAAGGGAGGGTGGATGTAATGGAGAGCAAGCAGTTTGGCCTGTTTGGGTTTGTTATGCGATGAGATGTTACGCTCATCTACCTCACCACTTTGCAGGCTATGATTTTTTTTTAACCAAGTATTAGCAATTTAGGTACATAATTTCGGGCATATCAACATAATTGAGCTTGATGAAATAAGGATGCTCTTCGGCAGTGCCCATAAGCTGCTGACGTAGAGCCTAGCGTACGGATGTTTGCTCACAATGATAGATTATTGCACGTCCAAATTCCATGTCAGTTCCAGTTCGCTATATGCTCGGTGAGTCATGTGAGTAGTCATTCCCCAGTGATCTCACGTTGACGTGTTTACCACGAATAACTCGGTTCCAACTGAGCGGCCTTTGTTTTTCTGTCGGCTGGTGTTAGTGCAGTTCACTAAGCGCATCTTTTATGTTTTGCATTTAATAGGAGCTTGTTTTCCAATAACGTTCAAGTCGCAGAGGCTACTCCATTTTGCATTTTTTCACAATCGTTATCATTTGGCAGAAGTCATATCAGGTGGAAAGTTTTCTTCAGCGTTACGATTAATGCACGAATGTTGCTTCTGGTTGCAAAATGAGCAAATCATCTATACAAAAAATATATATATACATATAAATAATAAATATAATAAGTATATAAAGTAAAGTGATGTGAACCCTTACAACCAATTACCGATCGGCTGACAGCGAACATAATGTAATAGATATTAATCATATTATAAAATAAAATAAAATCCTCGGCAAGACCTCACCTCACTCCGTGCTTCTGTGCTATTTTTGCATCTTTTTTTGTATATCACAGATATTTTCCGTGATAGCCTGCTTCTTTTTGTGTCATCGACCGGTTTCGGGCGTTCGCCCTCTTCAGGATGCGTTTGTCAAACAGTGTGATGACATAGATTTGCACAGAGTAAATTTAGTTATACACTGACTGGTTGTTATACACTGGACAAATGTTTTTGTTAAATGCCTAACTAGGTCAAGAGGGGGAGAGGGATGGTACTTGATTGGAAAAAGAACACATGTTTGGGTTTTTAAAGGGGCATATTTTTTTTTTAAATGGAAACATCCAACACGTGTGGGTCTATACCTTAAACTACGTTGTTTGAGGGAGAATCACTTTACAATTAATTATCCATAACATCTTACTACTATATTTATTTATTTATAACAGCGCGAAATAACACTGTGTCAGCCGTGGGCTGTTATGAAATAGTCACTGACAAGAAAGGACAAATTACGAGTTGTATGATCGTAAGATAGTAGAGATAAATAAATAATATTTTGTTAAACAAAATAATCAAAACAAAATAAACTAATAAATAATCAATCAATCTATATAAGAGGTTGTTTGATGACACTAACATATTTCGCATTTCACGCTTCACAATTCACACATGCATGTATACCTAAATATGGGTCTATACATGCCTAAATATAACTAGTGTAAACTACCTTAAGTAAAGACTTATAAAATATAGTAAATATTTAAGTAAATATAAGTAAATATTTATAAAAAATTATTTACTTAAGCAAGATTAGACTTTTTACATTTAGACATGTAAAGATCCATATTTAGGTATACATGGGTGCGTGGGGAATACCAAGTTTGAGCTTCTTCGACTTTTCGTTTTAGAGATACTCTGTTTAACACACAAACAAACACACTCACACATAGCACATCGACCATTCGCTAAAAACAATGTTTTCTCACTGAGGGACCTAAAACTGTGATTTTCCGGTGAAAATTCAATTACGAAAATCTGGCACGGTCGCAACACTTCCTCTGACTATTGTTGGTAAGAAAAAGTAAAAATTGGTTGAAATTCTCGCAGATATTCTCTTACTGAATTCTCATAGGAAATTTTCTTAAAAGTAGGAATTGCTTGATAGTTTAGTTACCACTAAGCCCCACGTGGTGCTTAGTGCACTAGGTGCACTAGGAGCCGATGAACTGATTGACATAGAGAGAGAAGCCAACATCTTATCTCCCAAAGAACTCCCGGAAATCATTTTTTCGAGAAAAATGTTTAAAATAATATAATAGGGTTTTATCTTAGTACATGTACAAGGTTTTAAGGAAATCTCTGGAGCCATTTAGGAGAAAATCGAAAAAAATTGAAAAACCTTTCTTAAAGTTCATACTTTTCGGTTTACTGATTTCTTCAAACTTGCTATATATATATATATATTTAGCGCGTTATATTATAGTCATTGTGGCTCGGAGCCTTCTCAGTGTACTGCCAGCCTTCAGACATGCTATCTCGTATACGTGGACACGTGTTATCAGACAACACTGCAGGAAGAGAAAATCTAATCTAAAATCGAATCCAGGACTCCGCATGGGAATCCAGCACGCTGCCGTTGAGTTAATTCCTTCCCGTTGCTATTTATTAAACATATTTAATTTTCCTCGTAATTATATAATTTCTATGTTCGGTATTTAGCACTTAAAGAGGTTAAGCCTGAGGTCAGTAGCTCCAGAATAATCGAAAAAATCTATTTTCCAGGAAATGTTACTAATAAAAGTGAAAGGTCTATATGTGCAGTTAGCAAGTGAAGGTTGAAGGAAATCATTAGAGGCCTTGAACGAGAAAATCACTAAAAGCTAAAACGAAACCAAAGCTCTTCAGTAAAGTCAGACACTTCTAATTTACGGAATTAGACCTAAAGTTTCTTGAAACTCTATTGATGGCATCAAAAGTGTACATCCGCAAAAAAAAAAAAATCGCATTTTAGGAGACCTCGTCATTTACTTTTCGGAAAAAATACAATATCGAAATTCGGTCACGATTGTTTACAAGATTAGTAGAGAGTTTGGAAAAATGCAATCTGATTGGATAGTCAGTTGTATTTGATAGTGTATAAAGACCAATCGGTATACAATGTTTTGCCTTGATAGGCGCTGTTGTTTTACACAAGTAATGCTTTGTATTGGTTATGGATAACAAAATTAAAGGACTGTCTCTCCCAGAGGACTTTTCCTTATCTGTAATAAATATTTAAAACTAATTCCTTTGTAAATATAATTATCGCATATAAATATGTATATTAGAGGAAGCAGTAGCGCAACGAGAGAAGAACTCTCCGGGGGCTGGCAGCGCCGGCTCATATAGCGTGCCCAGTGTAACAACTAGTGCTACTTAATTTCCACATCACGTGCCATCATCTCCTACACCCCTCATCTACCTCTGTAGTGCGCCTCCCCACTTTTGACAAATGAATCCAGCTCTTCCATTTATCACATAACCTTCATTCTGTTCTCGACCATTGCCGCCTCTCGCCCCTCCATTCTTTTCACCAATCTTACTTTCTCTTCACCATCATCCCCACTGCCTTCGCCAAATTTCTTACTTTGCTCTTTATCTCTCTCCTTTCTACACTTCCATCCTTTTACTCCCCTCCCCCTTCCGTCCTAATACATCAACACCCCCAACCTTCTCCAACCGTAACACTACGTCAATTATTCTTGACGTCATATTTCAATTTGATGTGAATCCTGGAGAACTGTAACCCCGCCCCATTAATCCCCGACATGACGCTAATCTAAAAATTCGTTTGCTTTCCCAATTTTATTCTTCTATTGCCGTTGTTGCTGTTGTTTGGTGATTTCTGTTTTTGTATCTGTTTATATTTTCTTTATTTCACTTTATCACTGGTATTTTTTATTTTTATATGAAATCTTTCGTTTTTTCTTTATTGCTTTTATTACCATCTACAATGTATTATTGTTATTATTTTATGTATTATAATTTCATAAGAAAGTAGTTAGATCCATTCAGATAAATCCAGATTTCATCTTTCAAAGATTTCTCATCTTTTTCAAGATTCTTCTATGGGCCGACCAAAATTTCATGAACCTCTCGGCAACTGAAAAAATAAGGATTAAAGTCGTCGAATACATAAACGGTCAAAATACAATTTTTTGCTGGGGGGTAAGTACTTAAGAAAAAGGCAATTTTTACAATGCTATTAATCCACATACTTAGTATGTGTAATAAAATTAATGGACATTATACTAAAGTAACATTATTCCAATAAGCCTGATTTCAGTTTCAACAAAATCATTCCCATAAATCTCAAAAAGTCATTTTTGGGGGGAAAATATTACAAATAAATATGACAGACGTTGTAGTCAGAATGTCAGGTTTGAAGAAAATTATTTCTTGGATATGTTTCCGAGAAAATTGTGAAAAACTGAGAAAATAAAATACGAAAAATTACATCTGTAATTTTGTCATCGTAGTATGCTCTATTTTGTTGATTCGACCGTGTCTGATTTTTATCCATCGTCAGATGATAAGATATCAGATGATTCTCGTCCATAGTCATCATCAGACGACTCTGATGAAAATCGGCCAAAAAAAAAAAAGAAAAAAAAAAGTTCAATAAATGTGATAGTCTGGGGTATATTTCGTTAGTATACCAAGATTAATGAAAATTGCTAGAACTGTTTTGGAGAAAATCGCAAAAAAAAATGAAAAAAAAAAACAATAACGGTTTTTTGCACTTTGTCGGATTTCTACCGAAACCTTCCTGCCAGATCTTCAGATGATATTTAAACGGAATATCTGTTTATTGGGTGCTACACAGACACACCCACATAGAGACAGACAGACACACACACACACACACACACACACACACACAACACACACACACAGATACCATCAGAACCTCCATTATCGGAAATTTAACCCGATCGCCGCAACCCTTGCTTTATAGCAGTAAAAGCAAGTAAAATTTGGGATATCCGGTTGAACTGCAAATAAGAAAAGTATTAAAGTGAACCTGTTTCTTGAAGACGGGGCGGTCTTAAACGATGCTGGGCGGCATTACAAACAGATTAAATGTTTTTTAAACATATAAAGTCACCAAGAAAACGTCTTTTCAGAAATGAGAAATATCGTCTATTTTTTTATATAATTAGTCACATTCCTATGGACATTATAATGTGCAAGCTAGAATAGTATACTCTGTCAATGTGGCTTGGTTGGAACAACATATATAATAAACAAAATTAATTAAAAAATGAAGATAGGATTCGTTTATTTAGCAATGACTGTGATGAACGATTCAAGTAATGAAAGTCTTAAGTATCCCAGATTTGTTTTTAAGCAATTTACAGCGCTCTTCAAATAACAGGTATTTTTCTTTAATTACAAAGTAATCATTAAAGAATATTTAAGTCATATCGTAATTAACGTACATAGTTTATTCGATAATCGATTTAAATGAAATAGTCATTTAAAAGGTATTATTTTCATATTTGCGATTGCAGTATTAGTGTAAGCAGTGTAGTGGAGATATGGCCCAATCGAGCTTTATATTCACAGTGTTAGTAGTGGGCTAGAGGAAGTGGAGTGGTGGGAGGGAAGGAATCTAGTGTGGGCCTACCGCTGGGGCGGCGAGCTCTCACTTCGCCAGCCATCTCGCCCGCTGCTCGTAATATTAAGTACCCAAAGATAACAACGATCACCTAAAACCAAATGGCCTTGTACAAAGATAATGTGAACATAGATTTCAATATATTGGTGTGTGTGTGTGTGTGTGTGTGATGGAGATAGCGAAGGATAATTAAATCGTTGTGTAGTGATTTACCGAATCACTATGAAATTAACTCTTCCAATCATAATGAACGTTGAGTGGGGTTTTTCCTATAAATTTATGGGCGTGTATTTCTGAAAAAAATTTGATTTGAACAACACGACTTCCTACTCGCTGCAGCACCACAGTTATAATATTAAGTTTTCTTCAAACTGGACATTTCTTACATAATTACTTTATTTACTTTAATTAGCTGCCTTTAAGAACTATTTATGATGAAACTGTACATTGTACTGAAATGGTAAGTGTACAATCGCAACATTCTCTGACTTTTCTGTGATGTTACCGGGACAGTGATAACATGTTTTAACAAGAATAGCACTGGCCAAAGGCAAGCGGAATAGCTCAGCAGAAACCCTTACAAAAGTAAACTAGACCTGATGATAGGCTTTTTTAAGCGTTTTGATAGGTCTGCTGATTGGGCAGTTAGGGCCGAGGAAGTCTTATTGAGTCTGGATGATAGTCGTCATTTCAGATTTTGCTTGGCTGAAAAAGAAACACCACTCCTCTGTCCTCAGTCATTCAGCTAAGCGTCACCCACGATAACGAGCTATATGGAGGCGGCTTTGAGGTCTATCTGTGAGCACAGACTTGCGTCAAAGCTTTGAAGGAGTGGGTCAGTTAATCGGGACAATTCACAATAGATCCTTTTGGGTTACGGTGATTAGACCATTGGAACAATCATATTTCTTTATTCTATCTCCAGAAATCCCTAAAATGTTAATTTATATACACAGAATAGTATATGTTCAAAGAAATTCGTTGGTGCGTTTTGAAACAAATTTCAAAAAATTCAGAATTCTATTTTGTAAATTCTTACTTTCGGTTGACCGAATTTCTCCAAACCTAGGATGCTAATAACGCATTCAGGCACCTTTATATTATATAGGAAATAAACGGTTCATTCACTAAAGCTCCACTTTAAAAGGAAGCATAATGTTGCAGCCCCCGCTGAACCTCTTCAAGTTTCCTGAAAGTATGTAATAAATGAAAACTATTATAAAGTGCCCTGTATGTGTACATAGTAATATGTAGGTATACCGAATTGTAATATGTTGGTGGGAATAAACAAAATTAAATTCAAAATAGAAAACATTAATATATTTATAATAATCTAGAACTAGATCTTCTCAAAGGGATCTCGTGGGGTCTTGGTCTTGAGAACTGAGAAGGAATAATAATAAGCGGATGTTTAGACTTGAAAAGAAATATATATAATTTAAAAATAAATTCATACTACACATCAAAATCTCATTCTCTAAATAATAATAAAAACACCTAAAAGGAGGAACTATAATACTTTGACAGACTTTAAGAGTCCCTAACTTGAAGGTTGAGTCTTCAATTCCGTATAGTATAAAATCTGCTCCGTCTCTCTCTCCCTCCAAGGATCCACCTTATGTATATCTCTCCTACACCCCGGCAGTGTGAAAGAAAGGGAAATTCCTTTTCTTCTAATCATAAAAGTTGGACAGCTCATTATGACCTACCTAGCCTTTTCTGCTATACAGTCTTAAAAAAAAAGAAGAAAAAAACTGGAGTAAAAACTAAAACTTTAAGATACAATATTTGATATAATTTATAAAATTATTTTCTTGAATTTATTTTAATTATAAGAATTAGTTTACAATTACAATTGACTTTAATCTCCTCTAAAACATAGTTATATCTATATATACTGTTGTATACACATGTGTATACATATTACTTTAAATTCCCTTACAAACAATCAGTGAGATGTTAAAGTTGAAGTCAACTATCAAATCCATAAGCATTTAATAGCCGTACTCTGGGAATGGATGAGAATCTGAAACCGATCAGAACTAATAGAAAGCAGAATGCTATGATTGACAAAAAGTCCAGATGCTATCCAGCATTGTGGAGCCAACCACATATTCAACAAGTGCAGTCGTTAATCCTAATATGTATAGAGAGTAAAAGTAGTTGAGGTGAAGTTGTTCACGTGCAGCCTTTTTGTACTAGGCCACACGTCGGAGAATAGCTGAATAGCCAAAGTTGTGGTGTAGGCAATAAAACAAGTATGGCAAGATTCTCTTTATTTGAACATCACAGTCCGGCCGTTATAAACATCTTCTAACCAGCAGTAAGAGAGAGAGACTAAAAATTGTCCATAGACTGTCAAGAATGTTCTGAACGAGATGGTCCTCCAGGTATTAAAAACTGCCACAAAACATTCCATTTAACAGCCAATTTTTGCAGTTAAAAGATAAAGGATGTAAAAAAACCGCTTCTTCAATTTTACTAAAAATACATACGACAAAGTAAAGACAGAATTTTTTTTTTTTTTACAGCAAGTTAACAAATATAAACTGTTGATTATATTGGAAATCTCGGCAGGGTAAAGCTCCCGGTTTAGTGGAGTATTGTTTAGTGTTTATATATATGTGTGTGTGTGTGTGTGTGTGTCTTTCGTTTTTCAATCTTTCAAGCTGTTTAAGGCTGAAAGAACAGAGAAAACAAAACAAAAAACATAAAAGAGAAACGAACCTCACACACAACTTGGCAGCAATGGTGGTGGTTGGGGAATAGTGTAAATGAAGTGACCTCTAGTGGACCGTCTGAAAGCTGCCATATGAGTGTGAGTGTGCCCGTGTTAGAGAAGCTGTCAGAAACATTTGTGATATCAAAACAAAAGGGAAAATATTACCACCGTATAATTGTGTAAAATTGTTACAAAACCTTTACACTTTTCAATCTTTTTAAAAATAAATAATTTCTAAAAATAGAAGTAAAATAAAAAAAACTACAATAATTAAAAAAAAAACCTAATATGTAACACACATAACTTTCTATTATATACTGCAATTTATGAAATTATAAAAGTGAAAAAAGGGCTACGATCTCTGCCTGAACTCCTTAGCAAAACTTGTTACGCCATATTAAATTTCAGCCTAACTCTCTGGTTATATTTGTGTAATGAGCGTTTTCAAAATTTAAAGAAAATCGTTGGAACCATTTTCAAAAAAAAAAATCTTGAAAATTCAGAAACCTATTTTGTAAAGTTCTACTTCCGGTTGACACATTTTCTCCGTCTGAATTTTGGCAAATATATTTAATGGACTTTAATATTTGAAGAAGATAGTGAAACCATTCATTGTACTTTAGAGGTACTCTGAAGGGAGGCTCAACTTCCAGCTCCTCCCAAAAATTTTTGTAGGATCAGGTTTTGGAGGAAAGATAAATTTTTCAGATAAAAGGTATTATGTTTTATGTTGGAGAAAATCACAATGAAATTATTAAAAAAAAATAGACACTAAATTGACACTTCCGGTTCATGGATTTTGATCGAAACCTCAGTGCTCATTATCACCAGTTCATTTGTTTCATTAATAAAAAATTCGTGTCGGGTAAATTTAGTATCATAATAAAGCTTCCTACGGTTTTGCGTTCACTCTCTCTCTCTCTCTTTCGAAAAAAAAAAGATTTTTTCGTCTTCAAGACGCCACACAACATGTATTTCCATGAAAGCTCAATTTCGAAAAAAGTTGACAAGTCTGCAATAGTTCTTCCTTTTGCAGAAGATAAAAAAATCAAAAAGTTTTAAAGAAAAGTGTGCAAGTAAAAGTGTTTCCACAAATTATCTACGCTCAGTAAAGCATAAATCGGCAGTTTGGTGCCGAAGGAGAGCCGGCGTATCTGATATCACCAACTTGCAACTTTCACCTTATCGCCTTATCGTTTAATCTGTCTCTACTGAGCCAATATCTTCATTGTAGTTCACCACTTTTGGATTACATCCAACTAATTCACTAACGATTTGTACATTTTTATAATTATATACTTATGGAGACTGGATATATTTTATTAACATCTATTATTATATATTAAATTGTAATTATAATTTGTCTATAATCAGATTAACAAAAAAGATTTGTTTTCTGTACTCGTTGAATAATGTGACGATTTTTACACTAATTTTAGTGAAGAAAGTTCAACTTTCACACACAAAGTACTACTTTCCCTCACTATCGTATAATAGTAATATTATTCAACTCTATAAGCCCGACATCTAGCGGTAATACGCGAAAACAAGATGAAAACAAATTCCAGATAAAGCGGATTTGAGGTTAGGTACACCAAACGGAACAAGATATAGAGAAAGGGAGTATTTAACTTGAATTAAAATCCATTCTTATATTTGCAACTTTTTACACATTTTTATTGTCATATAAATTAAGAACCAATTTAATACGATTGCGGAAGAAATCTAATATTTAACTGGTGAGCGAAGTATTTTTTACAACATTCGTTTTTTACAACGTTTATCCAACTCGAGTGTGTAATAATTCCTATTTCTCTCATTTGTCCAATAAATAACTATTCTTTAAACTTTGCATATTAGCTACATCTATCCAAAAGGCCTTTCACTTTTAATTGAATTTTTTTTCCTAGGAAAGTGAATAAAATGCCACTTCAGAACAATGTGCGGTTCTACCACTTAATATAAAAATGTATTAAATGCTTTCCTAGAATTTCCAGTTTGAAGCAAATCCACCGGATGTGTGTGGTTCATTAACATAAGTGCTCCTACTTTTTAGTGAAGTGGGGTGAATCGCCTATTACTAAAGTTGTAGCTTTCATTCGACTAAACGATTATATGAAGGAGAAAACCTTGTGATGGGGCTGTCACTTTAAATCGCTTTACCGTATTTTACGAAAATTTTGACCCAAACACAATATATCTTAATAGCAGCAAGAGACTATTCGAATTACTAATTCGATAAGAGATTATTCCTCATTCGAATTACTGTAGAAGGTTTATTAATTAACAAATTATTAATTATTAAAAAACAAATTAATTAACATTGAAAGCAAGAAGATTTTTAGTTCCAGACAGGCGAATAATAAATCTCATATATCGATGACCCACAATCTGAGAATGGGGAAAATTAGTAAATGTACCAAGTACGACACTGTTTTATAAGTTCTGTAAAACTGCAAAAAAGTGCATAAATATTACACTGAAAACTTTGCATACAACAAATTTTATACTGACAACTTCGGATCGTTCATTAAGAAAAAGAACTGTAAATATAAGATTAACATACTTTTGATATCATAACTGTAATCAGTTTAAAACCTGTTTGACCACAGTTTCAGTATCCATAATCTCAATTACTCCTTCAGCGTAGGTAAAAAAACTTTCGGAGACTTACTCCTTAATGCTTAAGCGACATACGTAATTTGTACTCTGGCTAACTTCTACAAATTCAAACCAGTGTGTCTGTTTTGTTATTAAACGCCAATAGGTTCGACTCTATTATTTGAATCTCCGTACGTCAAGAAGACGTGCCAGTAACGACAGAAAAAACTGGTTCAAAATGTAATCTTGGCACATTTCATTCAGTTATTCACCATAGACCGAACTATCGCAATATGTGCAAAGTGAGTTCACAGGCAATTGGCGGACTATCCCAATGAAATCTGGCTTCGTAATTCCAAGGAATTTAAACAAAGTTGTTTGGATGAAGGGGCTAGATTTGTGGAAAGAA
>JAAEAF010000799.1:0-38152 GCA_011037195.1 Triatoma infestans
GTACAACCCTCTGGAAGACTGTTTATCCCTATTGGAAAGTAGTAAACGTTATTTCGGTCAAGCTCCAATGTATTCTGTTTCTTTTGCAAAAGATGTGGACAAGGCTAACAGACACTTTACAGAACAGTTGTTGCCTTGTATTTAATAATTTGTTACAGTATGTATATTGGGCGAATAAGAACACACGAAAGTTGACTGGTATACAGTTAAACTACCGGAAAATACCAAGAACAGAGAAAAAAAAAAAATGATAAATTATGTTGTTTCGACATTTCGTTTTAACTCTCTACCAATTAATTATATATTATATTGTAGAAGATTGTGTAAACAAAGATATTGTACAGATTGCGCAAAAATGTTACATTAAAAACGTTGGGGAAAAGTATTTCTCAAAAACTGGAACACTTTTTTCTACCATACCAGGAAGTGTAGATATCAAAAAGACAGGATTGGTCTCTACCAATAATGTAATTTTTTTTCATGTCTTAACGGAAGAGAGCTAACATAACCAACACGCTATTGCCATATACAGTAAAAGAAATAGAACTCCCACCTCTAATGTATGTACCATCTGCAAAGAAACGACACTTAGTTGTGCAAAAATGTTACATTAAATGGTATTTCTCAAAACACTGGAACACTGTTTTATACCATACCATAGATATCGAAAAGACAGGATTGGTACCATGTCTTACGGAAGAGAGCCGGTAGGCTATTGCCATATACAGTAAAAGAAATAGAACTCCCATGTATGGGTAAAGAAACGACACTTAGAACTAGGTGGATTTAAAAAGAAGGAAGATAGACTATATACAGAAAAAAACTACAGAAAGAGGAATACAAGCAACTGGTGTAAAACGAGTTGACAGAATTTAAAAATATTAAACCACATTGCAAAACTTTGGACACAACTGGTGTTTACCGTAAACAACAAAAGAACTTTTATATATGCAGAAAAAGAAGAGTGCAAGAACTAAAACGGTACCACAAACAAAAAAAATAGTGCCTATTGTAATAAAGAAAATGGTTACATTATAATACCGAAAAATGGGTTGGATATAATTTCCTCACCTACCGAGAGAAACCATTTTTAACATTTACTGGTGTAACAAGTTACAATGGACACTCGTTTGCCAAATAAGAGAAGATGGAATTTTGCAAAGGAAAAATATACAAGGTACCGCTTTCAACACAACAGGAGAACGATAAAGAAATAAGAGGTCGTGTTAAAGTTTCTGAGTGCAACCGGTTAGAAGCAGTAATTTTGGTAGGCCTTAAACTAGTTCCTTATAGAAATAGACATTGCTGGTTAGTAAGAGAAATGCAAGACTTAGCTTTAGTTTTTGACTATAAATTTTGACAATTTAGATAAGTTAAAACATACTCTGCCAGTAGACATAAAAAGATTTGTGTTGTGTGTGTGTATGTGTAAATTATGTATATTATTACCAAGATTATAGTATAAGGTATGGATTTGTAATTAAACAAAATATTATGTTTGTGTTATTTATAATAGAACCGTACACATCTATGTATTATGAGAGAAAAATAATAGAGAAAACGGTGATCAATTTTTACTTTTAATGGTTGCAATTATTTCCTTTCTTTTGTATTGCAAAAAATAGAAAAACATGTATTTTTTTTTATTTCTGTCAATTATTCACTTAACAGCATGTAGTGCGCGCGCGCGCGTATGTGTGTGTGTGTGCCAGGGCTCGTAAGAAGGTGTAGGAATGCGATCTGACTAAGCAAAAATACTTCTGTGTTATAATTTCCGTCTAATAAAAACAAGTTAAAACATTAAACAGAACTAATAATGATTTTTTTTTTTTTTGGGAATATTTTGACTAATTTCTTCCAAATGACTATAGAATATATTTATATTTCTAAGCGGTACCAATTACAACAAGTTTGGGGACCAGACACTTGTATGTTTGCAGTATTTTTTGTTTGTTTAAAAACTGTTATTGCAATGCACAATAATTGCCAAGCGATAACTTAAGACTGTTTTAGGGCAATATACTGTATTATACTCTGTGTATATCTGTGTTGTACTTGGACTAATAGACGTTAGTGTTGGTAGAAATGTCTAAATTCCAAACATAGGATTTCGAATTTGGATATAATGCAATCATTTCCCATTTCCTATACTATGCAAACATTGGTTTAACTTGTTCCTATATTCTTCGATTAAAAAGTAACATATTTTTTAGTGCATAATATCAGTATGCCTGTTTAACAATTTAAGACAGTAGAACAAGTTGTAGGGATACATGTTTAGAAAGGTTGAGGAAAGAACTTGGAAATTACTAGCAAAACTGTTATTGCAATGCACAATAATTGCCAAGCGATAACTTAAGACGGTTTTAGGGCAATATACTGTATTATATTCTGTGTATATCTGTGTTGTACTTGGACTAATAGACGTTAGTGTTGGTAGAAATGTCTAAATTCCAAACAGAAGATTTCGAATTTGGATATAATGCAATCATTTCCCATTTCCTATACTATGCAAACATTGGTTTAACTTGTTCCTATATTCTTCGATTAAAAAGTAACATATTGTTTAGGGCATAATTTCCTATGCCTGTTTAAGAATATAAGACAGTAGAACAAGTTGTTTACATGTTTAAAAAGGTTGAGGAAAGCTGATTCCACTCCACAATAATTACCATGCGATAACTTAAGACTGTTTTTAGTGCAATATATGTTATATTCTATTGTATATCTGTGTTTTTCTTGGTTGTTCTTGGACTAATAGACGTTAGACAATGGCTACAAAACAAAGATTTCGAACTTGGATATAATTTCCCCAGATTAGAAACTTATTTCTTAGTTGTTACATGTTTAGAAAGGTTGAGGAAAGAACTTGGAAATTACTAGCAAAACTGTTATTGCAATCCACAATAATTGCCATGCGATAACTTAAGAATGTTTTAGTGCAATATATGTTTATATTCTATTGTATATCTGTGTATTTCTTGGACTAATAGACATTAGACAATGGCTACAAAACAGAAGATTTCGAATTTGGATATAATTTCCCCAGATTAGAAACTCATTTCTTAGTTGTTACATGTTTAGAAAGGTTGAGGAAAGAACTTGGAAATTACTAGCAAAACTGTTATTGCAATCCACAATAATTGCCATGCGATAACTTAAGAATGTTTTAGTGCAGTATATGTTTATATTCTATTGTATATCTGTGTTTTTCTTGGACTAATAGACATTAGACAATGGCTACAAAACAGAAGATTTCGAATTTGGATATAATGCAATCATTTCCCCAGATTAGAAACTTATAATGGTTTAACTTGTTCCAATATTCTTTTATTAAAAAGTAACAAGTTTTTTAGCGCATAATATCCTATGCCTGTTTAAGAATGTAAGATGGCAGAAGAAGTTGTTACATATTTAGAAAGGTTGAGGAAGAACTTGGAAATTACTAGCAAAACTGTTATTCCAATTCACAATACGATAACTTACGAATGTTTTAGTGCAATATATTCTTTTGTATATCTTTGTTTTCTTGGTTATTCGACAGATTTAATTGTAGTCCAACTTTGCTTTGTGCAGTGATTTTACATTTTGACCTGACCAAAAGAATAAAGACATTTAACACAATACATTCTCTACTGTCTAATCATTCGTCATTTGCACATCCATAACTCTAGGAGCGAATATCAATCTGTTACTCACTAAGGAAGTTACTTCTATCTAGGTATGGTATAAATCCCATTAATTTATTAAATTCTCTATTGGAATTATATATGTAAATTGAATACTTATTAGATTACAAAAATATAGAATAATTCATTTACCAGTTAAATTGGAAACTGATCACTTTTTTGGGGGAGTTAAGTACGTAAATTGAGTGCTTCTTAGATTGCAAAAATGTAGGGGAATTTTGCACCTAAATTGAGATAAAAAGACTACTGGTTCCACTAAGTTTTCCTTTCTTTAAGTAATTTGTTTAATTGTACAAACAATTAATTCGATAGAAGATTTTTTTTTTTTTTTTTTTGGAAATTACATTATCTGTGTAGGATCAGCTTTCCACTGTGGTGAAATTAGACTTACTCCTGTAAAAAGACTACAGAAAAATACTACTGTAGTAAGATATTACTGCGAAACTCCGCAAACTATCTCTAGAGAGAAATTACTTTTGCTCAAATAAAAAGTGTTTAAAAATATATAAGTTCCATTTAAATTACTAGTTTTAATATGTACGCATAAATCGCTATTCTTACTTTTATTTCTTACATGTTAAGCTCTAAGATACGCACTTTCGACTTTTACAATTTTAACTGCAAACTTACAGTAGTTATCTCTAGAGAAAATTACTTTTGCTCTAATAAAAAGTGTTTAAAAATATATAAGTTCCATTTAAATTACTAGTTTTAATATGTACGCATAAATCGCTATTCTTACTTTTATTTCTTACATGTCAATTTGTAAGAAAGGCACTTTCTACATTTCTAACCGAAAACTTACATCTCTTCTTTGCAAGAATTGACGGAAATATGTGTGTAAATTGAGTACGTTTTAGATTAGAAAAGTGATTAAATATGTGGAATTTGATACGTAAATTGAGATACAACAGTTATTAAATCTCTGGTTAAACACTAGCTTTTTTTTTTGTCCTTTCTTTAATTGCATAAACAATTAGTTCGACAAAACATATTATTAACTATTTCGTCGTACATTGCGTTAGATAACAGATCCAACGACTTTAAGCAGTACCAAAAAGAAAACGATATATTAGATTCTATAAATATAGTTGATCGATAAACAAAACAAAAAATTATCTTAAAAAGGAAAGTGGAGATTTAACTCATAGTGGAGTCCTTTGTAATTAAGTGTTAATCGGTCATCGGCAGAGACAACATGGGCTCGCACAAAGTGTTAAGTGTTTCTCAGCTCTATGGAAGAAAAGTAAAACCTACTAACGAACGATTTGGACTGTGGTTATTATTAGAAAACTTGGACAACTTAATTACAAATGATTGTGTTTTTTTAAAAAAAAAATAAGGACTGTTCGGTTATTATCGGCTCTGTAGTTCGGCTGTCCTCGGTGTGTTTTGTATAATAGGCTAAATAGATTTTTCTTAAAGAAGGAAAATGGAAATTAAATTGTAATTGCTTACCAAAAACCTTACACAGGTAAGTGACTCATAAATCAATATACTGTATTAAATGTCCAATATACTTGATCGATAAAAATAGATAAGTATGGTGTATAAGAAGGAACCATAGATTAAGTTTTAGTTTATTGTTTACCAAAAAAAAAACTCATCTGTTTACCAAAAAAACTAAGTATCTGTCTAGTGATTAAATATGCGGAATTTGGTATGTAAATTGAGATACACCAGTTATTAAATCACTAGCTTTTTTTCCTTTCTTTAATTGCATAAACAATTAGTTCGATAAAACATATTATTAACTATTTCGTCGATAACAGGTCCAACAGCTTTAAACTGTGCCAAAAAAAAAATAAAATAACCGATATATTGGATTCTATAAATATATAATGATCGATTAAAAAAAAGAAAGGAAAATGGAGATTAACTTGTAAATTGCTTACCAAAAACCTTACACAAGTAAGTGACTCATAAATCATGTATACTGTATTAAATGTCAATATACTTGATCGATAAAAGTAGATAAGAAGGAACCATAGATTAAGTTTTAGTTTATTGTTTACCAAAAAACTTACATAAGTATCCGTCTAAAAAAAAAAAAAATAAGTAAATATATTATATTGCAAACATTGTGCATACATAGAGGTTAATAAACTTTTGTACGAATGGAAAAATACAGGTTAATGAACCCTGGCCTGGGGTACGTGGGGCAGAGCCTCTCTTTAAGTCTCTGTGTATATATTTTATATATCTATAGAGAGAGAGAGAGAGAGAGAGAGAAAGGTTATGAGAGACATGAGGGAGAAGTATGTGGGTGAGGTATAAGGATCTAAAGAAAACTACTATTGCCAAGTTACCACTATAGCTGAGTGGTGTAAGTGATGGACTTGGATGACGAAGGTTGTGAGATCGCTTTTGCTGACCTCAGCAAAAAAAAAAATTAATTTTTATTATTTCTTCGCCTACAGGAAAAGGGGAGGGGGAGGGGTGGGGGAAAAGTTGGGAATAGGTTGGGGGAGGGGAGGGGGGTCATTTGGTGGGAGAGGGGTAATGTGACTGTGGTGGGAGAGGGGGACGGCCGCCATCTTGTGCAAAAAAAGTGGCCTAGAACCCGTCAATCCTATCTACTTGTGTAGTTTTTCAGTACACTCCAAAATACCAACTGATCACAAAATGCTGGAACGGCTGAAATAGAATTAAACAGCGTCGATCTAATGTTCCAAGAAGTTACTCCCCAAAAAATGACCTTCCTGCAAATGTTATTACTTTATTTAAAACATGAATGCTAAAGGAAAATTACCGATGTAGCTAAAGAGGGGGGGGCATGTAGATACGTATAACTGTTAGTGTTCATACTCTAACGATATATCCTCCCCTCTACTTTTAAAGGCAGCAAATTTTTAGATTTTGAAAATGAATGAAAAACCACAATTTTAAATAACCGTAACAAATTTGGACCAATGGTTTTGGGATCAAAACTTTTCAAGTATATACATTTAATTTGGGCTAAAGAACCGTATATGTTAGTGGAAATATTCATAATTTATTGTGTTTAATTAATTTCCACATATTGATCTTGTAGTACATTCGCGTCTTACAATACCACTTATTCTTTCTTGAGCATAGGTTTGCCAAATGGTAAATTAAAGTAAATGTTCTAAAATCCCGAAATTTGAGGTTTACTCTTAGACGAACCATCTACTACTAAAAACATCTTAAACTTATATTATATTGTACTTCCTTAGATTGTAAATTGACAAGCAACTAATATGGAATCCAAACACAAACTACCCAAAAGACAACTACTCAAAAACCGTTACCATTTACTAGCCGACTACACTTGACACATGATCAAAATTGTCATTAAACAGAAAGTTTTGATATACACAACACACTTCTGAAAGCATATTTGGACTAACTGACTCATATTATGGGGATCAGCTAAAGTATTCTAGCATCTTGCTTGCGGTCGAAAATTCTTCGCTGAATAACCAATGTTTCCTTAATGGCTTGAAAGTAGCATTTATTAGACCTAATCTCCAGTCGATATAAAAAATTTCATTCTTTCCTTTCTGGCCATTATAATCTTTTAAAATCATCTCCCTCGGGGTTGGATCAGTAAATAAGTAATGTACTTCAAGAGTCACTACTGGGGTGTAATTCCTCTCAAGTTGTTGTGGTTGGTTCCGCAGAGCTGGAAAGCACCAGAGATATTTTCCGTAACAGCCTGTTTTTTTTTTGTGGTCATTGACCAGTTGCGGGCGTTCGCCCATTATCAGGATGCATTTGTCAAAACAGTGTGATAACATAGATTTGCACAGAGAAAATCTATGTTACTTGAGTGTATCAACTAAACATAAGTGAAATTTGCTCTGTGCAAATCTATGTTATCACACTGTTTGACAAATACATCGTAATGATGGGCGAACGCCCGAAACCGATCGATAACCAAAAAAAGAAGCAGGCTATCATGGAAAATATCTCTGATTCCTTCTCAAGTCTCCTTTTGGAGACTTTTTAATTGCATTTGTGCGTAAAGAATTACCTGAACAAATAAAAGTTGCAAATAAATAAGAAAGAAATATAAAACTTAATTTTGAAATTTGCATATTAATTTTTGGAACATTGGAATCTTTGAGAATCCAAGAAATTTTAGAAAATAAAAGTGAAGATTTCCAGGAAGAATTGTATAAGTAATAACAGGATTTATTGTAATCTCTGAGCTCTAAACATAGGACTACAAATTAAGAAGAAAAATATATAGTTCTTATACCCTTAAAAGGGTGGTAAGAAAAATCTCACCACTTCTTTGACAATGAAAAGGAAAAAGGAAGAGATGTTTGACAAAAAGTAAATCCTTTATTATTACTTTTTTTTTCTGAATAATAAACTAGTAGTGGAAGAACTTAGTGGAAGTCCCTACTATGTAGTGAACTACCATGGACACAGGTAGAAAAGAAGGCTGGCTATCACACCTTGCAGTTCAACGACCTTATAGCCACTGGTACCGTTGTAGAAGGCAGGCACTCAGCGCTCTCTTGCGGCCTAACATTGCCACACAGGCAGTGCCACTACAACTGACATCAGTCCTTTACTAAGTCTGCTTCCAGTACGTTCCTCTAGAAAAACTTAATAATAAAAAGATATTATCAAAACGTTGATTGGTGTCGTGCCTTATTAATTATTTTTTTTTTTTTATTAATTTTTCATTATTAATTTTTTTTGTTATTATTTATTATTATTTTACAATATTTAGTAGACATTGTGTGTTTTTATTAGTGGTGTGTGACTTTTTTTTTTTTTTTGGACTGATACACAAACTGAAGGATTACCTTATATTCGTTTAAACTATATTTTATGGGATTTATTGCATCTAAACTGATATAGTTTATTATATTGAAGATTTATTGTTTGGAAAACAATTTTCTACATTTTTTTTTGTGGATTTATCCAGGTTAGTAATATTTTATATTTATTTTTATAATTAATTTTTTTATTTAATAGAAACTTAGTAAAAAAAAAGAAAATTTATAAAGAGATTGGGTAAACGTAACCACCCTCAAGTCACCACCCACCGGTGAAGAGACCTTGTGTATATTGCCCTTCAACGTTCAACCCGGCCTTGAATATTTCATTCAGAAATAATGTTCATTCCAAGTTTTTCTCATATTTTGGGGGAGAAAAAACAAAACTATATTGTTTTGTTATTAAAATGAACTTTTCATTTTAATTTCTCACTTATTATATAATTCATATTCTTCATGAAATTTTTTTATTAAAAGAAGGCAATTTAATTTTACTGTCACATTTTTTTGTAACTTTAATTTTTTTTTTTTTACACTTAAATTTATGAATAAACAATTTAAGTGTTTTTCTGTATTAAGAATGATAAACATAGGGGAGGGGGGAGGAACATACGTCCTTGAGAAAGTCGGAAGTAAGGCCTCGTGGGAGCCCGACCTCTATGGTTTGTCATTGTAAGTAGTGGCGCGGTATTAAACCAATCAGATAACACAAGAGTTCATCATCCTACTTGGCGCGCTTTGAAAAAGTGATTGCCATTGCCTCAATTCTACTAGTATACAATAATTATGTTATAATATTTGTATTTATTTAAAAGATAAGAGGGTGGTTGGGTAAAATTTTAATCCCTTTCTATTTACAGACAATAAAGGACAATAAAAATCTCTTCCTTTCACTTTTGATCTATTTAAAGTTTTAACAAGTGGTTGGTTGGTTCTTTATACTCGCGTCAGGGTTTAAAGTTTTAGTCTTAAAAGTCTACTTTTAATTAGATCTTTTTCTTTTTAAATTCTATTACATTATTTATTTATTTATTTTTTTTTTTAAATTAAAGTTAGTGAAATAAAAAAAAGATAAAATTAAAATACAAGAGATTGAAAGGTCTGGTCTAGCAATACAACAACAACAAAACACATACAAACGTATACAACATAAGTGTGTGCCGGGCCGTGCGTCCATAAGAGGGGGGAATGGAGAGGACGTTCACCCAATCCGAGGTTCATCGCCCCGTTTTCGGCGGCTGTACTCGCATTCTTCCCACTAATAGAAGATTTTACACTACTTCTTTTGTGTACTTCCTTTTTTTTTAATTTTTTTTTTTTTGGGGGGGGGGAAGGAAATTTCAAAAAAATATTTTCCTAGCTGATAATTAAACTAATTATCAGAAAATATTAGCACGAAAATTTATTTCAATAAATAAATGTTCGAATAAATAAAATCCAGTATAATAATGAAATTTACATTAAAATTTCGGCCATTTTTTTTTTTAATCAATTTTCAAGAACAATATCTTCTTGACGTCTCTGTTTTAAATATTGTTTCATAATTATCAATATTCACAAGTAAATATTAATTAACAAAATTATCTAATTATAATTATATTTATTCATGCAAAAAAAAAAAAAAATTAAAGTTATATAAAACTTTCAAAATAATAAAATCGCCCCGCCCGCCAAAAAAAGAATGAAAAAAGGCGGGTAAAAAAAAAGTGGCGCATATAATAATAACTAAGAGAGGGTGAGTTTATGTACAGACAGTCCTGGTAGTTAGGATAGGTCCGGGACGCCATACAAATCGATATACTACAGGGGTCATCCACCCTCAGTGCAAAGATAGGCCGTCTAAAATTCAATCCCAGCTTTTACAACCCCCTCTTACCACATTGCAGAAAACCCCATTCCTTCACTCCTCCACTCTATATAGGGGAAACCTTTCACTTTTGCAAACTAGACGAAAATTATTATATGGCTTTTTTTCCCCTAAATTATTTGCCGACAATAATTTTTTTCCCAATATATATGTTTGTTTCCCCCCCCCCCACTTTCAAAGGTGAAAATCTTATTAAAAACTTAAAACAGTGTTGCCAACTTAATGCTGTAAATACAAAAAACAAAAAAAAAACAGTATTGCCAACTGGAAAATAATAAACACAAAAAAATAAAATAAAATAAATAATTCATGTTAAAATTTATTTATATACATATTATAATTTAATAAAATTATCAACTAAAGGCGCCATTTACTTGGAAGGGTCTATTTTAATCTAATGAATATTTATTATTTAATGTTGTTTGCATACACAATATTAGACGATCAACATTTATACCACTTTCGGTTGATGAACTTTTCGCGAATAATCTATTTCATTAATAAACTGTTTTTATTTTTTATTTCATAGGTTCACACACACAAAAAAAAATATTAATGAAATTTCAAATAAATAATGTCAAACAACGATGTATTATTATTTATTTTAATTCTAAGACGTTTATCTTATTTTTAATTTATGTAATTTATATTAACGGGAAGTATTAAGACTGGAGAAATTTCATAATTTAAAACCTATTTTAATGGAGAATACTTTTTAATAACATGTTATTTCTGAAATGGGGGGGAAGTCTCCCTGATCGTTTTAGATTTTTGATATCAGCCAACTATGTATGATATGGCAAAAAGTGTTTTTTTTTTATTTCAAGTTATGGAGTCGTAAAATATTACGTTCAAACTCTATTTTCTCAAAAGCTATAAACAAGATTCTTTAAATAGGACAGACATATTTAAGGGTAACTAACGGAACTATGACTTTTCTAAGTCCAATATTCTTTTAATATATGATTCCATGACCTACTATGGTGGAGAATTTTAAGTTTTAAGAAAGAATAAAATTGTCAGTAGAATGGAATATATACAATAAAAGAAAGTCCGTTGCGAGTGTTTCAAACCAGATTATATGTACATAGTTTATTGTTTAAAGTGGTATAATAGTTAAACACATTAATAGGTGAACTGGTTTAAGAATTAAGAACTTCCTCAGATATCTCAATAAAATAAAAAAAAAGAATTTAAACCGGAAAATAAAATATGTTATGTATAAAATAATTTGAATAAAGTAAAACTTAATTTGATTAGAATAAATTTTGATTCTAATAAAAGAAAGAAAAATAAAAGGTCTAAAGAAATACAAAAACAATAGCTGAAGTGAGTTGATGATGCGGTTTACACAAAAAAAAAAAAACGTAAAGGTTAAGGTTGTGTAGGTGGGCGGAAGTAAAGAAGAGTATAGTTTGTCAGTTTTAGTTGAGTTTGTTGTGGATAGAAGGCGCTAGTGTTGTTTAGAAGGCCGGCAGGTCAGTGTCCTCTAACGGTACACTGCACTTGACACACATCTGCCCCACTACTATTTTGTACCCTCCTATTTCTTGTAACTTTATTTTATTTTTTTTTTATTTTTTTTTTTTTTTTAATATATCTGTTGCTGTTGATAGTTGGATTCTTGTTGCTGATCCTTCAAAAAAAAAAAAAATAATACAATTTTGCTTCATAATTTTTTCTCAACTCTGAAAGGCTGTTTACTTTCCACCACAATAAAATCTGTTCTTTCCGTTTGCTTTCCTAGTTTACTGATTTCACTATACAAGTACATCAGCAACAAGTTCAACCGCTGTACGCAATCTTTCTTAATGGTTTCTATATTTAATCATATCCTCGTTATTTATTTATTAATTTATTTTTTTCAAACAACTTACACCAAAATATATTTATATTAATAATTATTTCTTCCAATTGAATTAGCTTAAATGGTAATTCACGCACTGACGCGCCATAAAAGAAGAAAAAAATAAAATAAAATAACGTATTTGAAAATATAAAACTTTAATCAAATATATCCTGGAATACGCAGTTCAAAGATTATATGAAAAATATAGTGTACACTGGTGTGCATTGTATGGAAGGAAAGCTTTAACAACCTGTTGCTTCAACCTAAAATTCTGCCCCGGTTATAAATGCTTCAGGGAATACACTCCCCTTAAACCCGTTAATATACTTCTAACGTATATTTCGAAAGTTTTTTTTTTTTTAAATTTTTATTTTGATCAACGCAAGCAAAGGAAAAAAATAATTTAAAAATTATTTAAAATATATATATATATTTTTTTTTTAATTATTGTCCAAGGAAAGGAGTTAGCTAAGTGGTTAGCGTACTGGACTCCCACGCGGGGACCCGGGTTCGAGTCCAGCTGTGTTACCCTTAGATTTTTTCTTCCTACGAGCCCCTACATGTTCTTGTGAGAGATTGGGAGAATGCGGAACTGTTCCCGAAGGCAAATCAAATCAACTCCCGCTCACTTAAAAGACATGCTTGGAAAATCTCTATCGTCCATGCTAACCTCGACCACCATGAAACCTTTTCTCAGCCCGTGAGTGCAGAGCAAGCTTTGCCAGGCTGACTCACGATCCCGTGATACCATTATGTAGAGAGAACAAGTCTCCTACTTAAAGGGTAGTGAATGGTCACTGGCCCGATCATGGGCAGGCAAGCCTGTTCCATGGCCTACGTTTTTGCAACACCGTCCTGACAAGGCCGGGACTTTGCCCTGCCATTCAGATGAAGCGGGTATTCCGTACCCACCTAGGGGCCTCTACAGCTCACTGTCCGGTGATGGACAGTGTTGTCTGCACTGAAAAGGCTCCGGGCGCCAATGACCATAGATGTTGACGCGCCTTAAATAAAAAAAAAAAAAATTATTGTCGAAAATTGATGTAAAAAAAATCACATGTTTAAGTTCTATTTAATTATATGGTGGGGGGGGGGGTCCATCCTTTGGATATCGGACGTTCAAAGTATTATCATTTCTCTAAAAAAAAATGTGATCACCAACCAGTAGGTTGAATTTGCAATAGACATATTCATTCACTACAAATTTGGTGTTTTTGAGAAAATCGTCAGGGATTAAAAACTAGGACGTAAAAAATAAATAAAGCCTGTACTGTAATAAAAAAAACAAAACAACAAATCTATGTTATTTAGATCAGACAGGAAAAAAAAAAACTGTTGGAAGAAAAGAAGAATTTCAAGAATGTACTCTGATCAAGCAAAGTTTTCAGAGGCAGAATATTTTTGAATTTTTAAGAATCGGAATATCTTTGATTAGAATGGGCCAGGGACTTGATAGAAGTGTCACTTTGGTACATGACCTTTATATATGCCCTGTTTAGAATATTCATTTTATTTTTACAATTATATGATAAGGTGGCACTTTACGTTAGCTTTGGAAGCGGCATTTTTCCGGAGAACCGCAATATGACCACTTAGTTAGATGAGTGGCTAACTTGTGGCGCTAAGAAGACAATTTCTACGCTGTATTCCATTGCAAAACAGATTTTTGGGCTTTCATAAGTGAAGTAACACCCTTGTAGTCTATTGGCTACGTTTTCCTAAAATTTACTAAACGTTTTACTAAATTTTAGTAGTCCTTAACATAAATAAATCTGGTAGGGAACCGTACAAAAAAGCTACATGAATGGGATTTAATTTTAACCCAACTGCATAGCATCTCTCTTAATCCCTAAAAATACATAAATTTTTACTTTATATATAACGCAGAACTGCCTTAAAAACGGTTTAAAAAAAGAGAAGATTTAAGGCATAATATCAAGATAAACCAGAAACCAATTAAAGCCAAGTTTCTTGGAAAATTGTTCAAATAAAGGTGAATTTGAAAAAAATTGTCTGTATGGCGATAGCATTCCAAGATGAAACAAATGTGTTGGAAACTAAGAAAGCTATCTATGCATTAAATTGATCATAATATTTATTAATGCGGGTGTGGAAGAACTGATGTGATAATTATGCACTCCAAATCTTTATCTTATGCTTTTTTTTAAAGTGGCATTATAGAAGAAAGCATAAGTTTACAGCTCTTACAAAACCACTCAAAATTCCATATTCTTGGCTGAATGTTTCAAAATCAAAAATGAGAAATTATCATTTTTGAAAAATTCGCAAAAAAACCAACAAAACTATAGTTAATATTGTAATAGCAGTTGATTCTGGTATTCCGGTTGATTCGAATATTGATTCGCAACATTCATGACAGATTCTATGATGTATCAGGTTTGGAATATCTAAACGGAAGTAACAGGTTTGGGATTCGTAAGAGTTGTTCCGTTTATATTGTTTACCATAGAACGTGTTTCTAAATTTTCCTAGATTTTTCACGAAAACTGCTCCTAGTGAATTTCCTTTAAAGTTTGAAAAACTATTAAGATCATAGATAAAAACACATATGCAGATAATCACTTGAAAAAAGTTTTTCACATTCAAAGGACTTTAACAAAGTATTTTCGGAGAATACTACCTCTTACAGTAACAAGGGAATAAAGAATACAACTTTTGCTAAAATTAAACATCTCTTGAACTAATAAAAACCATCAAAAATCGATGTTTAAATATTAAAACTTCGGAAGTGAAGTGAAGAATCAAGGACAATCTAAATAAATCTAAAGTCTTTACTGGAAAACTCTGCCCATCATACATTTCAACCATATTTTTCCTCTCAATCATCACTCAAGTCTTATATCGACTCAAACGAAATTAAATTTTGGATAAGGAATGTAAAAAAAAAAACTACTAGATAAACTATCAAAACTTACATTACACAAGAAAAGACAACTATAACAGCTCCTATGTTGACATAAGGACTCGAATTAAACGGGACTGACAAAAACATATTCATTCCTTACAGTTCAAAATCCTACGAACTATAGTCAATGCTCCCGTTTTACGTCTCCAATCTTACAATCTAGAATGACCTCAAAATGCTCTTCGTCTTCCTCTTAGCAAAATCGCGCTATCTAACATTCCATTCAAAATTATCCATTCATTCAAATTCCCTAATCAAAAATCCAAGCCCTCTCTACTTCCATTCTCCCCATAGATCCGCCAAGGCGACTGAGACGCCGTTGGCCGCGTAATCATCTGTATACATGGCAACGGCTATCTTGAGATACAGTGGTACACCATAAGGTGATAATGGCTTATTATGGCTGCCATCACTGGATGACTGTCGTTCACGACTTCTTCATACCAATGTGTGCGCACTTAAGTCATATGTTAATGCAGTTGCAAAAAACGTAGAAATAAAGAAAAAAGGAGAACATAAACAAGGAACGTCAGAAAACATAAACAAAGGTCTTGAAAAGAACAGAAATTTTTTTTTATAAAAATAATTTCCAGTTGGTAAACCACAGAAAGATAATATGGAATAATCCATGGGTACAAAGCAAATATCGAAATTTTTGTGCTGAAAAGTACTTTAAGTTGGGTAGAAGTCAATGGTCTTCAGTGTGTCATTTTCATAAATTAGCATGGGGCCTGCAAAAAATTGCCCGATGTACCCAAATGTTATGATTGCCTCGATGTAAAATGGCCCAGAAGAAGTTCTAAGTCTAAGTTCAGAATTTCAGTCTGAAAGGTGGCACAAAACATGTGTGTAATTATTGTGGATTTATTCAGAAATTCACCAAGCAGATTTTGCCAACTTTCTTAAGAATTGAAATCACTATAGAAAAAAAAATCATGCTGATAGACTTTTAAAAGAAGAAGGAAAACTTGTGTTTTGAAATGCTGGCTTTCGCTGCAATCAAATATGGTTTGTCCCACACTCTTTAAGAGAAACCCATATCCAGGAGCAGCTAAATTCAATGAAAATCCCATTTTCTAGCCCAACTCTCTTTTTTTCTTTTAAATACTTTTCCTTGTGAAGTTTTATCAGATATAAAACAATATCAAAGAAGAAAGAAGATAATTTTGTTGCAAAAATGAATACATATAGAAAAGAAAAGAATAAGAAATGGGGGCTCAAACGTAGAAGAGAGAGCTTAGTAAAAAGAAGTTCATTGACCTGAGTATGGGCCGCGTTCTGTTACATCAGGGCTAGTAAAGTTGCGCGCCGCCGTATTAGAAAAAGAATGAGGTCGTCCAATCACAGCCGCACAAGGTATCCCCCACCTATTATATACCTTATCCAAACCGTGACCCAATGAACTTGTGTCCTCCTTACTTCCTTCTGACTTCCCTACAACAACACTTCGCTATAAAAATTTTTTACCACCACCACTTTTTTTACAAACTATCTTAAGGTAGTGTTAGTTTTTTAAAACTCCTCACAGTTATATATATATATATATATATATCTCACTTGCCTCTTATTCTTTACACATTGGATAACCTTCTTAGATTGGTTGTCTGCTTCCTTAACCTTAACACCTTCTATTGTATTTGTATACATTCCGCTAATCCATTGTATTACTAAGAAACTCGATCATTCTATTACCAAGTGTCACAATTTTCTCAAACATCCTACTTTTATAATTTTTTTTTTTTTTTTTTAACTATAATAAGCTTATTATTTTTATTTTATATTATTTAAATAAATATTTAAAGTCTTTTTTTTTAAAAAAAATAAATATTAATTTTATGGTCAATTATAAAACAATGAAATGCATTCAAGGTGGTACAATCAATGGATAATGGATGAAATAAATTCTTAGAGCATTCAATTAATTTCTTAAATTCTTAATAATTTTTATTAAAATCTTATTAATTAATTAAGTTAAGATCATATTAAAATCTCATTAGAGTTAGAGATGTGGATCAAAATCTACCGGAAATATTTTATTAACGAGATAATTTATTTTGGGGGGATTTAGGGTGAAGAACAGCAACATTAGCCAACCCCCTTCTAATTGTGCCACATTAGTACAATATACGGTTCTAGTATTTAGATAATATTAAGCACCATAAATTGGTTCGTTTAGAATTTTCAAAGTTGAAAATGCTAGAAATGCGAATTTATCGAACATGTTTCTAAATTTTCCTAGATTTTTCACGAAAACTTCTCCTAGTGAATTTGATTAAAGTTTGGAAAGCTATTAAGATCATAGATAAAAACCATCACCTATGCTAGTAATTTTTTTTTATCTAAAAAATGGATTATAAAGATGGTCCGAGGAATCTTGTGATTGTTAGGCATAACTCTTCCAACTTTTATTGGGGGACTGATGTAGCGTTGCTCTGTGATCTACAATTAGTCAAATCAGTTGCTCCTATGTCCTAAGAATGTACAAGTAAAATGAATAGTTTTTGCTCAACATTGTATATTATTAATAATGCATTACTTACACAAAATAATAGAAAAAATTAATGCATCAAAGTAAACAATACAGGAGGCATGGCCTCCTGTCTGCCAGTGCTCAGCATTATAAATGTACGTTCTATATGTACGATAGCCTTAGCTATCTCATACATCTTTAATTGTAGTTCATCTAAAACATTATTGTGTATCTTCCCTATATTTTCTTCGGTAGTTGTAGTTTTTGGCCGTCCTACACGTTGATCATCTTCTGTGGATGTACGACCACGTTTAAACTTAGCTGCCCATTTTTTTTTACTGGTGATAATGAAGAATAAACCGTCCGAAACGAAGAATTTTATAATAGAACGGTATTCCAGTTTATTCCTTTTGTCAAAAACACACAACATGCTTATTTTAAACAGCCTTATAAAACAAAATATAAGTCTGATCAAATTCACATTTTTAGTATTTACTTTTGCAACAAGTGTGCCAACATAACAAAACAGTTAATTTCATTTGTAGCAATGCTATCTATGGACAAGGCCGAGAATTTCATCTTGCCATTGTATTATATATATTTTTTATTTTTATTTAACGCAATAAACATATATTTCATATAAATGATAAACAAAGATATTCGCCAATTAATAATCATTTTGTCGGTTACAAGATTAAAAAAAAAAAACAAACAAAACGAAAAAGCTAAAAGCTATGATTGTACATATTTATGTCAAATAAGAGTATGACTAGTTACTGTAAAAACTGTAAAAACTAATTAAGAAAACAAACAAACAAGATCGGGAGAATAGTCAATATCTTTTGGAAGGTAGAGAAGAGGCGAATTGGACGCTAAGTCCCTTATATATCATTCCATCCTAAGTATCCTTTGATTTCATTCCAATCTCCTCCAAGTATTTGCCGGTGAATGGGGAGATTGTTCCACGGGCTCCAAAACCACAGCCCTTTTACTACAAAATCCCTCTCGCCGAACTCCTCTCGGAACTTTTCTTTCAAAAAATGGATGCACTTCTCGTATATGTTTTCCTTTTCTTTATCTACGTCTTCTGCTTGATTTGGGTTGTTCGACTCAAAGCGGACACTGGGATCAATTATCATGGCCATCCCATTATTTCTTGGAAAGGCCACTATGTCCGCGTACCTTACTCGAAACAAGACATTCCTTTATCTCTGAGCTGGGCCAGAATCCTTCGCTTCACACTATGATGGCGATGAACATGTTTTGTAGTTCCGACATATAACATGTAAATAAATATGTTGTTATAGTTCCGAATTTGAAGAAAATTGAATTACCGGAAGTGCTTTTTTTACTGAAAAATATTTTTCAGTTTTCTGCTATTTTCTTTATAACAAGCTCCAATGATTTTCTTAAAAAAAAAAAAAAAAAATACGTGTACTACACATATAAAGAGCTACAACTTTTATTTGAAACATTTCTTCGGGGAAATTAATTTAAGGGGACTTTTGAGGGAGTGAGAGGGTTATGTATTCCTCCAAAGTGCTGCCTTAGTTGATTATATAATTCTACCATCTAAACAAAATTAATAATTAGAAAAATAAATAGATTGCCAAAATTTTAAGTTTAAAAAAAAAAAAATTAATAAACCGGAAGTGCGTTTTTATTGGACATTTTTTTTTTAGTTTTCGGGATTTTTTTTTTCCCCACAAAAACACCGACAAATTTCATTAAATTCGGTATACTAACTATAAAATTTATCAATTACAATTTTTTTAATCTTTAGTAAGAGAAAGTTGAGTGTGAGTGTTTCATACCAGAATTTTTTTTGTTTTTGTTTTGGAGATATTTTATTTAAACACCACGCACACATATAGAGAACAATCGCACAAAATCTTTCAATTTCGTAAAATATGGTACGATCTCAATATTTCCTCTAGCAGTAATAAAGATAATAGTTATAATAGTTAGCTGATAGTGTAGATAGTAAATAAAGTTTAATGAAAATCGATGGACCTGTTTCCCGAGTAAATCGTGGACAAATTAAAGAAACAAATTCAGTAAAGTCGCATTTCTAGTGGATGAATTTTTGCCCGAAATCTTTGTACCAGGATGCTGTGGCAATACCTAAACGGTATGTTAAGTTTAAGCTTTGGACCACAGTCTTCCAGACTGAGGTTTATGCAATTCTTTGTTGTATCTTGGATGAGAGGGTACGTAACACTAACTTAAAAGTTGTTTGTATCTGCTCAGACAGTCAAGCTGCGCTTGTCTGTCCAGTTCTAAAAGACTGGAAAAGCTTTCTTCTTTGTTGGATGTGCTTCTAGTCTGTGTACACCGGGTCACACAGGAATTTTTGGGAATTAGGAGGTGGGATAGGTTTGCCAAATTAGGCGCCTCTCTCCCTTTCATTGGTCCCTAGCCTGCTGTTGGCGTGTTTTCTGGCGCGTGTCTAGCAGGCTTCCAATCATGGACAGCTTTACAGCATTCATCCTTATGGATGAGCTAAGTTGGCTGTAGGCAGTCCAAAATGCTCATCGGGGAGAGGGGACCGGAAAAGGCGAATTAGTGAGACGTTCCTGTGTCTTTCACGGAGCTCTCTCAGGCATCTAGTTGGATCCCTTACTGGACATTGTGGTTTCAGAAGACATCAAGACATTTTCCGTGGTAGCCTGCTTCATTTTTGTGGTTATCGACCGGTTTCGGGCGTTCGCCCATCTTCAGGATGCGTTTGTCAGACAGGGTGATAAAACAGACTTGCACAGAGCAAATTTCTGTTTATACACTGACTGGTCTTTTTAATTGTATTTTAAAACTTTTAAAACAATTACAATTTAAAATACAATTAAAAAGACCAGTCAGTGTATAAACTGAATTTGCTCTGTGCAAGTCAATTAAAATTGAGTTTTAAAATACAATTAAAAAGGACCAGTCAGTGTATAAACTGAATTTGCTCTGTGCAAGTCGATTAAAATTGAGTTTTAAAATACAATTAAAAAGGACCAGTCAGTGTATAAACTGAATTTGCTCTGTGCAAGTCTGTGTTATCACACTGTCTGACAAACGCATCCTGAAGATGGGCGGATGCCCGAAACCGGTCGATGACCACAAAATAAAGCAGGCTACCACGGAAAATATCTCTAATGTTTTCAAGCTCTGGGGAACCAACCACCACAACAATATCTCTTAAGTAATGAGGCTCGTGCCGAATCCATTTTGTAGAGTCTGTGAGACAGAGGAGGAGGAAACACCCATCCATCTTATGACAGACTGTCTGGGTTGTGAGGAGATTAGGTTCAGGACCTTTAGTCCGGAGCAGGATGTCTGTGGAAGAGCTTCGTCTATTTCCCCTTAAGATTATTGTCAGATTTGTTCGGACTGCGGTGAATCATAGATGGTTTTAGACCCGGGTCTGGATTTTTATTCTAGATCCGGTTTGTTATTGTTTTTCTTTGGGTAGTTATACGGGGCCCAGTGGGGCTTTGGATAGCCTAGGGTTTGTGGTCCATCCCTACAGACAAATAATAATAATAAGTTTAAGCTTCTTGCGAATTTTACGTTCTTAAGATATTTTGTTAACATACAGATACAAATACGACCTCAAACACAAGTATTTCCGGTGAAAATTCAATTTTGGGAAATTATACACGATCATAATACTTCCACTTAGGAGGGGAGTAAGAGAAAGTAAAAAAATCTGCTATGGAACACTTTCTCTTACTGCACGATTAACATAACAATTAATTATTGACAAATTTTTTTTCATTTCGCGATTGTTAACAAATGTTAAGTTGAGGTTGCCTTACGAAAGGTTATACATGTTTACCCTGACTATCAACGACCTCTGTCTCAGCCAACAAGAACTGTAGCGGCTATTTAAAGTTATACCTAAACGATAGGTATCCTATAAGATTTTTTCCCGATAATATTTCAAATAAAAGTGATATTTTTTAACATTTCTAAGTTTGAAGAAAATCTTTGTAACCGTTTTCGGATAAATTTCCAAATAAACAAAACCCAATTCAATAACGCGGCGATTCTGGTTAACCACTTTTCTTCAGATTTGGAATTCTAGCAATGCTAAAAAATATTATATTAATTTTATATAACCATACATTGTACTCAAATGTAACAAGGAAAGCTTCACGTTACTGCTCCGTTCACACCCCAAATCAATCTATGCGTATTGTGAAAAATTGATAGAAAAAAAAAGCTCATTCAATAAAGTTGCAAAATATTGATGGATTTTACCCGAAACCTTCGTGTCAGATGCGATGGTGTTATTTAAATAAGAATATCAAGCTTCTAGTTTCCTGCAACTTTTCGTTTTTGAAATATTTTCTTCACACACACCATACTACTATATATACCATTCGATAAAAGCATTTTTTTTTTTTGTAAACAAGACACTTCAGAACACTTATTTTCTGTGAAAATATCACATGACCCCAATACATCTTCTGTTGCCAACAGCAAGAGAAAGGAAACAATACTTTCTTTGCCCAGGTTGCACATGGATTGTTTCCTCGATTTTTAACGTATTTTTCGTATTAGCGAAGTGGCTCTAGAGAAATCAGTATAAGAAAGCCATGAAAAAAATTCCAAGCTTTGAATTGCTGAAAAAAAATAAGTATGTATAAAAAATGTAATGCCTGACTCACTCATTTTGCATTTCCCAACTTCCGTTAATCCATCAAGATTTTTTTTTTCTAATTTTAAAATTATTAACAATACATTTAATTTTCCACAACAGACACTGGGGACATCTTGAAATGGCTGTTCAGAGGAACAGCCTAACGTCACTGTTTCATACACTGCGCATAATGCAGGCTAAATTCAATTTTCCGGGAAAACGGTTCAAATAAACATGATAACAACCATATTGACTTCCATGACAAGTTTAACGAAATTGTTGGTGCTTAATTTTTTTCCCAGATATATTGGCGCGAAAAGCTGTAAATATATTTCATTAAAGTGGTCCATCCAGTTAACCATTTTTTTGATAATAAATTTCGTGCGGAATTCCACTGTTTCAAACGGAATAACTAATCTTTCAATTGTGTGAAATATTTTGTTTGGAAGTTTTACCCCACGGTAAATTTCATTAACAAATTAACCAGTGTGTGTGTGTGTGTGTGTGTGTTTCATCCAATTTTCATCTGGATATATCCAACTAATACCAACCAAGTATTTTTTTTCTTATATCTCCTTCAAAATACAATTCAGCCAAAAGATATTTTTTGGCACCAATTGGCCGCAAAAAATTATCTTCTCTTAAAACCAACTGGAGAAAACTTTCCATGAATGGTAAGTAGCAAATCTTCCGTTTGGAAGATCCTATAAAATAAAACTGTTTAAGTTGTTCATGCAATGCCTAGACAAACTTAATGACTTTGGCAAGAAAAACAAAGTGACAAGACATGTTGGCATTGAAGGGAATGAGATGGCCGACGCTCTGGCAAAGATAGGTGCTGCATCACCAAAATTCTGGAGCCTAAACCATTTCTCTTTTAAGAAGACCCATCCACATATATAAGAATACAATTTAACCAAGAAATTTTCTTGCAAAATTTTAAAGTTTTGTTGGAGGGGCTTTATGTGGAGCGCTCTATGTCAAAACCAAGCAAGCTTGTGCAAATTTAAATTTAAACTAACTGATAAACTTTCCAATACCCAAAATATCTCCAAAATCAATTTTTTCAGAAAAATATTTGAAATAAAAAAATGATACGTTTCGAACTATGCAGCAAGTATTTCAAGTTTCAAGAAAATCGTTGTAACTGTTTTCGACAAACCTATTATCTAAAATTGCACTTCCGGTTAATCGATTTTCTTCAAATTTGGAATTTATTCAATACTTTTAATGTGAATTAACATTATGTAGGTGGTATAAAACCATATACTCGTATTATACTGAATTAGTATTTCAGAAGCAAGCATAACGCTACTGTGTGGATGTGTGTGAAAAGAATATCTCAAAAATGCAAATTTACAGGTAGCTCAAATTTGGTATTCTGTTTCGATACTACCATCGCATCACCACACGAAGATTTCGGGCAAAATCTATCAACCGGAAGTGCTAGTATACCGTATGGTTTTTTTTCTTCAGTTTTTGTGATTTTCTCTCAAAAACGGCTGCAACGATTTTCTTTAAACATACTATATCAACTGCGCATACAAAGAGCTACAACTTTTATTTGACACATTTCTCTGGGAAAATTCATTTAAGGGCACTTTTTGGGGAGGGGTGGTGTTACGGTTTCCTCTAAAGCGCTATTTCAGTTTATTACACAATTCTATTATCTAAATGACATTGATTTGTATTAAATATGTTGTCGAAATTCTGAGTTTGAAGAAAATCTGATAACCGGAAGTGCGCTTTACTGAAAATAGTTTTCAGTTTTCTGTTATTTTCTTTAAAACGGCTCCAACGACTTTCTTTAAACTGTATATATTAACTACACACATCATAAAGAGCTACAACTTTTATTTGTAAAAATTTCTTCGGGAGGATTCATTTAAGACGACTTTTGGGGTAGGGATGGGATTTATGTTTTCCTCTAATGTGTTATTTCAGTTTAACAATGTGCTATACAATTCTTTTCAACTAAATTATATTAGTTAAAATTATATAAGTTGCTTGAATTCCTAGTTTAACGAAAATCGGTTGACCGGAAGTGTGCGAGGAGTTTATGGAATAGGTTTTTTCAGTATTTTTTTGTGATTTTCTCCATAAAAAATGTCGACATTTTTAAACACCAATAAGATTTGTAAGTATTAAGAAATATTCGGCCATTTCGCAGTAAGAGAAAGTAGTGTGCGTGTTTCACATCAGATTTTTTTCATAAATAATAAAATAAATAAATAATATAAAATACGACCACTAGTTAATAATATTAAATAAATAATCTTTATGAAACAATAGGTACAAATAATAAAACCAACAGTAACACCATTTCAGAATCCTGCTTTCTAATCAATTAAATTATAATATTATGAAGGATTTAAATAGCAATACAAATAAATGATGAAAATCTGTAGTATTGCAATTACTCAAACAAAAATTCAATAAATATTTTATATATATATATATCGAAGTTGTAATCTTTTTAAGAATCGATTGGTGTTGTAGCAGGTCATTGCCCTGTCGGTCGGTGTCTAGATCACCCACTTTCAGCATAACATACTTTAAACTGCTCTGTCTTAGTTTTCAATACTTTCTTTTACATTTACCTTCTTTAAATTCATCCCCTCCATTACACACTCCTCTCTCTCTCTCTCTCTCTCTCTCTCTCTGATTCAACATTATTAGGGTATTTTTTATATTGTATTTTTACTTCCTCTTATCGCAATAAGTGAAGTCAAAATTGTGATAATGAGTTTTCACCGGAAATAGACGTTCGTGTGTGTGTGTGTGTGTGTGTGTGTGTGTGTGTTTGTGGCTAGCATAACTCAAAAATGGATAAAATCGCAGAGTTGACAGTATATATTAAATTGCAAATGCTGTCAGGGGGGGGACCCGACTGTTTCTTATGTTTTTTACAATTTTTTTTTGAAAACGGCATTCTTTATACACTAAATACATTTTTATTTTTTTCTTTTATTTGATGTATTATTCTAAACTTTTATTTAAGATAGGTTTTAAGGGAGAGGGGTGCGTTCTGTTTTCCTGTAAATTGCCATTTCAATTTAGCCAGTTATATATCTTAGCCATTTTAGTTTTATTTATAATATTCTATATCTATAATTCCAGTTAATGTTATACCAAAATTTCGTACTTTAAGGAAATCAGTTTACAGGAAATGCTTTGTTTTTTTCCATAAAGACTTTCACAAAAAAAAGGTTCCCTGCGAGACACCAACGGATTCCATCAAACTTGAGACAGTCATTATACAGGGTGCCCCATTTAAACGGGCCACTTTTAAAATAACTCTTAAACGAAGAAAGATATCAAAAAAGTGAACATAACGTTTGTTGAAGTATTTGCGTTCTAGTTTATGGTGGTGGTAATATTATTTGATTTTATTGCCGCCGTACACTTGAAATCGGTGATTGAAAGTTGTGATTGCCTTTTCACCCCCACTTTTTACTACTTTGTTGAAAACTACAAAAAAAAATGAAGAATAATGCCATTAATTTCACTCCGATATTTCAGACCTTTGCCGAGATATTCAATCATAAAGATTAAGTTTTCGACTTCTTTTTTTTCCTATTTCTTTGTTTCATAAACTAAAATTAAAAGCGGATTTTCTTATTAATTTCTAAAAAATAAGAGAGTTCAAATGCTGACAACACTTTAAGAGGGGGTTAAATCTGGCGATCTGGAAGGCCAACTTACCGGTCCCGATCCAGCGGCTACTGTACATCTCATTCGCTTTTCTCCTCACCAGATCGCCAGATTTAACCCCTCTATCTCCAAAGAAAAAATTTATATCAGGAAACCAACAACTCCAGAAGCACTTAGAGAAGACTTAATCCAAACCTGCTTAGCAATTCCGGCAGACCATGATACGGTTAGCAACTTAATCTTTTGGGCAGCGACTGCGCTTGTGCCGGTTAAGCTGAGGAGGTCATTTTGAATATATAGGATTTTTTTTTTTTTTTTTATAGATTTTCGTAAATGAACTGGAATATTGTTATGTTTTAATGATGTTTTACATGATTTTTTAAGTCCCTTATGGTTCTAAAATAAGTTTAAGTGTTGTCAGCATTTGAACTCTCTTATTTATTAGAAATTAATAAGAAAATCCATTTTTAATTTTAGTTTATGAAATAAAGAAATAGAAAAAAAACGACGAAAATTTAATTTTCGCGTGTGTGTGTTGCAAAAAAAATATCTCAAAAATGAGAAATTGCAGGAAGCTCTTAAACTTGGTATTTTCAAATTGACTACTACCACCGTATCTGATACGAAGGTTTTGGAACAAAGTCCATCAGGCGGAAGTGAAACTTTACTGAATGGTTTCGTGTTTTTTTTCAGTTTTTTACGATTTTCTCGAAAAACGATTGCAACGATATTTCTTTAAACTTTGCATACTACTTCTGTACATAGATATCTATATCTTTTAGTTGAAATGCTTTTCCGGGAGAATTAATTTTGTTTGAGGGGTTCTCCGGGAACTATAGCGTTATGCTTTGCCCTAAAGCACCAGCTCAGTACAGTTTATGGATTTTTACCTATAGAATATTAATATACATTTTAAGCATTGTTAGAATTCCAAATTTAAAGAAAATCAGTTTTGACCAAAGTGGACTTTAATGAATCCATTATAATAGAAATAAGTGAAAGTCATTTTGTATTAAACCCATTTTCTCTTAATGCAATTTTACAGTTCTGCTTGACACTTTTTTTAAAGTAGAATTTTTTTTTTAACACTTTAATTCCATTAATATTTATGGCGATAAAATCTCAAGCTGGTCCACAAATGATTGTTTTGAGGATAGCATAACATCTGTACAATATACAGGCGAAATAACCTCAGTAGTAGAGCGCACTGGACTAGCAAAATGCGGTGGTCTCGTCTTCTGTCCAACAGTGCTGCCTTTAGATTTTCTCGTTCTAGGAGCCTCTAACTCTGTCCAATGATGGGCGGTGGTTGTCTGCAACTAGAGAACACTGCCTGGAGGCTGGCAGAGCACTGAGCGCGCACTAAATTTGGGATAGTCATTTGGGCCGAGAGGGGCTTTGAATAGCCTAGGGCTTCTCCCCATCTACAGACGATAGAAAAAAAAATCTCGTGCGAAACACTTAACACGACTTCCTCTTACGGCTGTTTACATAGTTTTATAATTGATACATTTTCTTCAAACTTCTACTTACTTACTATTACAGCGCAACAGCCCAGAGTGGGCTTTGAGTTCCCTAACAATTCTGCTCCATACGCCCCAGTCCCCCGCCTTTTCTCTCCAACTCGCCACGCCCCAAGATTTTAAGGTCTTCCTCCACTCATGTAGTCATCTTCTCCATGGTCGGCCTATTCCTCTTTTTCCGATAACGGATCCATTCAGCAGCCTGTTCAGTATCATATTAATTGTCATCCTTACTACGTGTCCTACCTATTCGATGGGGCGGGCTTTAATAAAGTGGTCCACATTTCTATTTTGGTAGAGCGAATAAAAGCCTCAATGAACCGGATTCGCATCAATGACTGAACCATATATCCTTCTCAATATCTTACGTTCAAATATTTTTAAGCAGTTCAACACTAAGGCGGTGAGACCGACCATACGTCCATGTTTCTGACCATACGTTAAAATTGGTCTGATTTGGGTTTTATATAGCCTTTGCGGCTCTCGACAGATAAGAGGTCCATAACAATTTCATATTGACAAAGTATGCCCGGTTGGCAGTCATTTCCCTTTTTTTTCACCTCGTTAATAATTTTATATTCACCATTTAATTCCGACCCCAAGTAGATGGAACTTTGAATTCGCTCGAAGGTATAATCTTCTACCGCTAATGAAGAACTATTGCGGCTCTGGTTGTTGTTCATATACTTGGTCTTATTTTCATTAATGCCGAGGCCTATTTTCCTACTTTCATTATTCAAGATCTTAAATGTATCCTTAAGTACATTCCCATTACATACATGCTATTAGGCAGATATGATCTGCGTATGCGGATACTTGGTTACATGAGTGCAGGAAATTTCCCGAAAGGTTCAATCCCTGCACCTTCAAACTTATAATTTTTTATTAAGTGTTTACTTGTCTTCCATTTTATATCAGCACATACACTTCACAGACATTTTTTGAGTAAACCATGTCCTCTTACAAAATTTCTTTAAATAAACTTTCGCGGTAAAAAGATAGATCTCAAAGTCAGAATTTTTTCAACATATTTATTTCTAATCAATATTATTTAGATGATAGAATTGTATAAAGTAAAATAGCACTTTAGAGGAAGCCATAACCCCACCACTCCACTAAAAGGCACCTTAAATTAATTTTTCCAGAGAAATTTTGATAATAAAAGTTGTAGCTCTTAAATAGTTGATATACCAAATTTGAAGAAAATAAGCCATTTTCAAGAAAATGGAAATACGTGAAACATCCACTTAGTAAAGTGGTACTTCTGGCTGAGGAATTTTGGCAGATAACTTACTGTTTGGATCCACGGTGATACCCAAACGCAATATCACGTTTGGACATTCCGCGATGTTTTGTTTTTGAGGTATGATGTTTACATATATGAGATATATATATATATATATATATATAGACCACCAAAAACTACTTTTTCGGGCTCAGGGGATCCTTAAAACAGGTATTTCCTGTGAAAACTCGATATTAAAAAATTGCATACGATTGCAATATTTCCACCCACAGCAGTAAGGGAAAGTAAAAATATCAACTCACCTCAAATTCCCCAAAAAATAAACTTTTCAGAAAACTATGTTTCAAAAATCTTTGAAGGTTTTTTTGCAAGAAAATTGCGTAACTCAGTCTCTATAACATTTCCAGTTCATCAATTTTCTGCAAGCTAATTTTTACTTTCTCTTCCTCCTAGTAAGAGAATTGTAATCGTGTCAAATTTTCGATATCAAGTTTTCACCGGAAATATCCGTTTTTAGGTCCCCTGAATCCCAAAAAGTGGTTTTTAGAAAATAGTCTGCGTGTATGATGTGTATGTGTATTCTGTGAACAGCAAAGCTCAAAAACGAAAAATCGTAGAAAGTTCAAACTTGATATTCCGTTTAAAGAAGATACTTCTCGACCGTTCTTATATGAAGGAAAAGGATTGTGAGATTCGGTCTTTTTAAAAAAATAAGAAAGCTTAAATTCTTGCCAACGTTTCGACAAATATATTGGCTTTTTCAAGGCATAAAAAAATAAAAAACTATTAAATAATCTTCAAAACATAACAAACTTTAAAACTTATGTATAAATTTGGAAAATAAAAAGTTGAGAACACCTCAACGTCACAGAGAATAGTGATCACTTTTTATTATCCAAATTTATACATAAGTTTTTAAAATTGTTATGTTTTGAAGATTATTTACTTGTTTTTTTTTTTGTTTTTTTATGCCTGGAAAAAGACAATATACATGTCGAAACGTTGGCAAGAATTTAAGCTTTCTTATTTTTTTAAAAAGACCGAATCTCACAATCCTTTTCATTCCGTTTAAGTATCACCATGGGATAGGTTCTCTGTCAAAATTCTCAACCGGAAGTACTACTTTATTGAACGTTTTTTTTTTTCACTTTTTTGCGATTTTCTCGAAAATAGCTCCAACTATTCTCTTTGAACTTAGTATACCACTAAATATACAAATTTACACAATTTTTATTTGAAATATTTCTCTGGGAAAATTCATTTAAGGGCACATTTGGGGGAAGAGTGGGTTAGCTTTCCCTCTAAAGTATTATCATAGTTGATTATACAATTCTACCATCTAAACAAAATTAATAGAAATAAATAGATTGTGAAAATCCCGAGTTTCGAGAAAATTAGTAAAGCGGAAGTGCGCTTTTACTGAACAGTTTTTTCCTAGTTTTCGACGAATTTCAACGAACACCGACTAATTTCATTAAATCTGGTTTACTAACTATAAAATTTGTCAATTATAATGTTGAAAACCGGTGAAAAAGAAAATTGTGTGAGGGTTTCACACTAGATATTCTTTATACATATTTAATTATCCTCTGCAAGTTAGTTAGTTAGTTCAACTAACGATATTTAATCGTAACAATTCGATCCTAAACGCGAAAATCAATTTTTCCAGTCAATTTTATAAGTGAAAGATATGTAAATGTGCAGATAGAATATGAAGTTTACCCAAAACAAATCATAAGTTAGAGCTACCTGTGTTCTTATTTTGTAGATATATACTTACTGGTAAAAAGGATTGCGATAATGTCAAATTTACGAAATCAAGTTTATACCGGAAATCACGTTTTGTGTTCCACTGAGCATGAAAAAGTAAATTTGAGAAAAATGTCTGTGTGTGGGTGTGTGTGTGTGTGTTTGGTGTATCAGCATACCTCAAATACGGAAAAAAGTTAATTTCAAATTTCTTATTTCGTTTCAGTTCTTCAAGAGAAACCTACAACTTTTATTTATAACATTATTCTGGTAAAATTCATTTTTGGGAAATTTCGAGGTACAGCTTTCCTCTAAATTGCCATTTCCAGTCTATGAGCTACCACCGAGATAACTATCCTATAATATATATATTAATTAATATAATTAAAAATTAATTATTTGACAATATACCAAGCTCGAAAAAAAATCGGTTGACCGAAAGCGGATGACTTCATAGAATGATTTATACTTTTCTAGTTTCGCCAATTCTCTAGTATTTGCGTTCGTGTCAAATTTTCAAAATGTGTTTCCATCGGAAATATATGTTTTGGTTTCCTGAATACGAAAAAAAATATTAATGACGAATGGTCTGTATATGTGAGGGTGTTCAAACTATGTGTTTTTTTTTAGCAAAATATCTTAAAAAAATCTGGTGTGAAACACTCACACAACTTTCTCTTACTCCTGTTCTCAAAAATTATAATTGACAAATTTCATAGTTTGTGTACCAAAGTTAACGGAAATTCGGCGAAAACTGAAAAAAAAAAAAATCTGCCCCAGTAAAAAGCGCACTTCCGGTTACTTAAATTTCTTAAAAACTCTGATATTTTGGCATCTAGTTATTTTAATTAATTTTGTTTAGATTGATTAGAATGTCTAATAACCTGAAATAGCACTTTAGATGGAAACCTAACCCCCACCCCTCCCCAAAAGTGCCCTCTTAAATGCATTTTCTCGGAGACAATGTTTTCTTGTAAATAAAAGTGTAGCTCTTGGTTGTGTGAGTGATGACACGTAACGAAAATCGTCCGAACCATTTCTGAGAAAAACGCAAAAAAATAAAAAAACTATCTAGTAAAGTGGTACTTCCGGTTGAGGAATTTTGACAGATAACGTACAGTCAGATCTCATGGTGATACCTAAACGGAATATCAAGTTTCAACTTTCTACGGTTTTTTCGTTTTTGAGCTATGCTGTTCACATACACACACAGACCATTTGCTACAAACCACATTTTTTGGACTCAGGGGACCTCGAAACGGATATTTCCGGTGAAAATTCCATATCGAAAATTTGACACGATTACAATACTTCCTCTTACTAGGAGGAGTAAGAGAAAGTAAAAAACGAAAAATCGCAAGAAGCTCAAACTTGGTTATCACGTCTATCCACTACCACCATATTTTATATAAAGGTTTCGAGCAAAATCCAGCAGCCGAAAATGCAATTTCACTCAAGTTATTTGTTTATTTATTTATTTATTTTATTTTTCCTCGATTTTCTCAAAAACGGCTGCAACAATTTTCTTTAAACTTTATATACTAACTATCACTTTAATTTCAAACATTTCTCCAAAAAAAAAAAAAAAAAAAAAAAAAAAAAAAAAAAAATGATTTTTGTATAAGTTGTGCGGAATATGTATCGTTAAAGTTCAATGTTGATTAGCGCGCTCTTCTGGACTACGATTTAATCAGATTCCTACGTGCTTGTGTGGGTAGTTTGGTTGCATGTGACCCCTGCCCCCCCCCCCCCAACAGCTCTATATTTATGTTAGGACAAATCAAATTTGAAGTTTAGAGAAACTTTGTTATTTTATATACAATAATTGAATTAAGAAGGAAGAAAGAGAAACTCGTGTGAGTGTTTCACACCAGGTTTATTTTTTTTTCAGTTTTCTGCGAATTATATATATATATATATAGAGGGGCGAGTGTTGGTGTAGTGGTTATGAGCATAGACTTGTAAATGGGAGGACCCTAGTTCGAGTCCAGCGTAGAACTGCTAAATTTTATATTGATATGAAAAATGTTAACAGTAAAGTAGGTGCTTCCGCCCCCGTCCACGACACCTAATTTGGTAGTTGGACGTTAAGCCCGTATATAGGCATTACTTTACTTTTTTTTTATATATATAGAAACACGTCACTTTTGTTGGAAACATTGTTTTGTATAATTGGTTTTAAGGGGTGATGGAGAAGGTGGGTGGTTATGGAGGTTTCTCGCAAGTGTTGTTTTTACTTTAGGTTCTTAACCTTAATATTGAAGTCAGTTTTAAAGTTCAATAAAAAATTCTAAGTTTAAAGGGAATTTGTCTATAATAACCCCGCAAATTGAAATAAGAAAAAGTTGTGTATATCACACCAGATTATTTTATTTATTTTTTAATTTAAGGCACGTCAACATTTATTTATGTTCACTGGTGCCTGGCGCCTGCTCAGTACACTGCCTGTTTCCGGATAGTGTCCTGTAGTTACAGGAAAATCGAACAGTGAGCCGCTGAAGTTCCTAAGAAGAGAAAATCTAAGAGTAGCACAGCTGGACATGAACCTGCTACTTCCGTGAAGAGGTTGTCCAAGTGCGCCTACCACTGAGCTAATTTCTTCCCTAGCAGATTATTATTGTTATTTTGGAAGATACCTCTCCCCACCCGCTTATACACATTTCTCCGAAACACTAAATATAATTTTTTTTTCATACTCAGGAAATCATAAAATTTGTATTTCCGGTGTATAACTCAATTTCGAAAATTTAATACTTCAGCATTACTTTCTCTTACAAGAATGTGAGAAAAAACGTAAAAATTGGGAAATATTCCTATTCATTTTTATTCAGTTTTGTATTATTTTTCTTCCTTCTTTCTGCATTCATTGATAAAAAAAAAATCTGGTGTGAAACACTCACACAACTTTCTCTTACTCCATTTCTCAAAATGATAATTGACAAATTTTATAGTTTGTGTACCAAATTTAATGAAATTCGTCGAAAACTGAAAAAACTGTTCAGTAAAAGCGCACTTCCGGTTTACTAATTTTCTTGAAACTCGGAATTTCAGCCATCTATTTATTTATAACTAATTATGTTTGGATGATAGAATTGTATAATGAACTAGGATACCACTTTGATTAAAATCTAACCCCATCCCTCCCCTAAAAGTGCTCTTAAAAGAAATTTCCCAGAGAAATGTTTTAGATAAAAGTTGTAGATCTTTGCATGTTTAGTTTATATACGAGTTTCAAAAAAATCGTCAAAGCCATTTTTGAGAAAATCGCGAAAAAGTGAATAAATCATTTAGTAAAGTGGTAAAGGTAAACGCACTTCCGGTTATCCGATTTTTTTCAAACTCCAGAATTTCAACAAACATATTAATTTAATTAAAAATTATTTAGATGGTACGGAATTTTCTATAAACTGAAATAGCACTTTAGATGGAAACTTAACCCCATCCCTCCCCCAAAAGTGCCCTTCAATGCATTTTCCCGGAGAAATGTTTCTAATAAAAGTTGTAGCTCTTTGTATGTGTGGTTGATGTTTAAAGTCTAAAGGAAATCGTCGGAGCCATTTTTGAGAAAATCGAAAAAAAGTAAAAAATCCAACTTGTAAAGTGGTACTTCCGGTTGAGGAATTTTGACAGATAACGTAGTGTCAGATCCCACGGTGATACCTAAACGAATATCAAGTTTCAACTTTCTATGGTTTTTCGTTTTTGAGCCTTGTGCCTGTCTACAGACATACATCAACATACATACACCACACACACCACACACACACACACACAGTGACCATTTGGTGGGTTAAAAACCAATCTTTTTTGACTCAGGGACCGTCAAAAACGGATTATTCCGGTGAAAACTCGATTCGAAAATTTGACACGATTACAATACTTCCTCTTACTAGGAGTAAGAGAAAGTAAAAATAGAGAACCATTATGAAAGAGGGCCTAGTGAACCAATGTCATTGAACAATGTCTACGAGTACATGGCGAAATATCTACCCTTCGCAAAGTTCACGTTCAACTTGCCTTTAAGTTACGTCACTATAAAGTTACTTAAGATTTTATACAAAAATTGAAGTTCATTGTTCTTTGTTTCAATAATCTTTTTTTTTTCTTTTTTTTCTTGCATCTTTTTAATTTTGCATTCAAATAATTTCAGAAATATTTCGCGAGGAATTTTTTAGTTATTCTTTAATTATAATTTTTTAATTATAAATCTATTAATATTATTACACTTTCTTATGCTGTAAGATGAAATATTGAGTTCGTGTCAATTTCATCGAAATGGAATTTTCATTTGACATACATATAAAGTGGTCCCTGGAGTACGAAAAAAATGTTAACCGTGGATGTTTGTGAACAAAAGATTTCAAAAAGGAAAAACCTTAGGAAGCGCGAACTTGATATTCCGTTTAGATACCACCACTGTGTTTGACAGTAAGGTTTTGATGGAAAAAAAAAAAAAAACCATCAACAAGAACTCGATTTTGCTAACTGGTTTTCTCGAATATTTCTTTAAAAGCTTGTATGCAATCTTTTTTTTATAAGTGCAACTTTGCAGAATAGGTATCTGGGTTTCTTCAAAAAAAAAAAGATACGGTCAACTGGTCAACAGACTCACTATAATCCTTAAGACTACGCGGCCCTGATTTAGCAGATCTGCCGTAAGCTTCTGCAAGGTTCCCCTAATTAACGCTATTGCTTGCCTTGAGTGCCAGTGTAATTTTTCTACCAAGCCTAGTATTGCCGTTAAATCAAGACGTAAAAGCTGACTATCACAGTTCTGGAAACATCGCAATAAGGGTGAACCAATAAAAGGTATATTTGACCAGTTCGTCCACTTTCTTATTGCTCTCATATCCTGTATGTCCTGGCACCTAAGATAGAGTGAGCTTATTTAGAGTTGCCTATCTCGATGAAGAGTTAAATACAATTCCATAACTGCTCACAATTAATTTTGGTAGTCATTGATGGCATTAATTGCAATCTCAATGTCGGAGTATATTGCCCGCAAGGGGTATCTGTTACATGCAGTTACTTGGGTATTAGCGACCCCACGGGATATCACAGCTCAGTACTCCATGCAGTTCATCAGAACAGTACACAATATACTTAAACTACTTATACTCTACACTTTACATACAAGAACAAACACAGTACACGAACTAGGGTCTCCGTCCCTAGTTAAGTGGCGAAAGCAAAGGGACAAGGAAGGTAGCGCTGGACTAGCAACGCGGAGGTTCCGGGTTCGATTCCAGCATGCTGCCCTTAGATTTTTTTCCTTCCTAGGAGCCTCTAAAACTCACTGTCCGTTGATGGGCAGTGTTGGCTGTAGCTAGAGAACGCTGCTTGGAGGCCGGCTGTGCATTGGAGAAGGCTCCGGGGGGCACAATACATCTTTCAGGTCGCAATGCAATATTCCCATAAAATAATCTACAATCAGAGTATATAACTATTCTCCTATTAAGATTCCATTTAATATTTTCAATTGCGCAGCATATATGATAGCTACAACCTCTGCTTGGAAGACTATAGCATAAATGCCCAGATCAATCCATGAGATCAAAAAATATGAGTTCTAGATACTGAAACCGACTCCTCCCACAGTCTTAGAGACGCCGGTATACCAGTCAGAATCACCCTGTGTAGGCGGTTCTCGGCCCATCGGATGTGTTTGATATTATAGTTAGAAATTATTTCCATTATTATGAATCAGAACCATAAGGCCCGTGAGCATACTTCGGATAAAGTCCTTTGTCGCGTCTGCTTAAGACAATGGTCACCTTCCTGGCCTCACTTGGATGTAGATATATAGTGGTGGCAGACGGAGTAAGATATCTAAATCGCTGTAGGTGTAGTACTGATGATGGCCAATGGAATGCTGACGCCACTGAGAGTTGGTGGTCGCAAATCTTGTCTAGAGACAACGTAGTTTTGTGTGTGTCGATATTTAACCCACTCACGTAAAGTACCTGTTGTCCATAACATTTAATGTCGTTTAGATCCTCCTCGCCACAGTTTCCGGGAAACGGCCCCTAACTACCACCGACAGGTCATCGCGTAATCTGCACAGTAGAAGCCCTCCCCAGACAACTTGCACATAAGATTGTCCACGACAAAATTCCGCAGTAGGCGTGATAGTACTCCCGCTGAGGACAACCTCTCCATACCCTGGCCGAGCGTATGGATCCACCCAAAGAAGATAGATAACATTGTCCTGTACTTCAGGCTGGCCCCATTCCACTGGCAAATAGGATTGGATACCTCTCTCTTAGTTAAGTATTAATGAGAGTCAATTGAGACATCGTTAAACGCTCCTTCAATATTCACAAACACTGCCATAGCTATTTCTTTGTCCTCTTTGAAAAGCAGTCTATAAAAGTCATCCAATGAGGCCGGGATGGTATTGTAATGCGATATGTCTCGGCAATCCATTCACAGTATTGATACTGGCGGGAGTTTAGCGGATTTATCAACAAAAATCTCTTCTTTTAATATATCGATCCAACAGTCTCTCCGACGTTTTCAATAAGCAAGACGTAAGACTGATGGGTCTGTATGAACCTGGGACCAACGCCCGGAGCGCCAAAATTTAGGGGTGCCATTGTGACTGTAAGTGTGAGAAAAATATATTGATGTGTTAAATACTCAATTAATAGAAAATTTCACATATCGATTTTTTTTCTTTCGCTAAAACTTACAGTGCGTAGCGTATTTATATTGTTTATGTCTAAAAGCTAAAAATATTTACACTATTATTGAAAAAATTAACGTAGAATTTATAAAGGACGATGCTTGAACTTGTTTGAACATGCATATATACGTACTTCTCTGAAAAGAATAGCATTATCACGTCTTGCAGAGCGCTACTTCACCTTGTGTTTTTGAACATGCATAGGACTTGCTTATAAAAATGTATATATATATTCTTAAAGGGCGGCAATTAGTCTTTTTTGTCCGGGGCGACGTAAACGCTAGCGGGCGCTGCTGCGGACAGACCACCTTGACTTTGTGCCATATCCGTGAAAAGTACTTCCAGGCCAAGTACTTTAGCCCTTACAACCTTAGCTTGAGGTGTCTAAAGAATCGTCAGACATAAATTTGTTACATCTTGGCGTTTTGGGGAAATGATGCTCATGTATTATAATAATAATAATGCTTCCTTCCCCCCCCCCCCAAATCATTTCTCACATTTTATGATATGGTAAAACCGTCTGTCCGTGGTCCACATAGAGAGAGATAAAAAAGAAACTTACATACATTACAAAAAAAATTATAGACGAATAATACTTAATCTTTTGTAAACAAAAAACAAAATAATTGATAAAAATATTTAAATTGAATATATATGTACATGTAAGTTGGCCAATTGAAAAATAAATAAAAAACTTTTTCAAAACTTTAAGATAGCAAAAAAAAAAAAAGTATATATTGAATAATACATAAAGGAATAATAAAGGTAAACAGTGGAATAATAAATAAATAAAAATGGGTCAATTTTTATGATAAACAATAATTAAATAAATAAAAATAAATGTGGGAGATTTTAACAATAATATTAATTAATAAATTCAAATTATAAAACAAATAAGTATAGATTTTAAAATTGAAAAAAAAAAATAAAAAAAATTCAAAACTGTAGAAGTAGAGAACTAGAAGAGAGTCGTAAAAGTTGAATGACCTGGCAGAAGGGAAGTGTGCCGTGAGCCTGGATATTGGAGGTAAAAATTTCTAATTCCTCCACCGTCCCACCATCACCATCGTCTCTATACAACACACTTGTTTATTGTACTCTATACTA